>JXTB01000260.1:70745-102192 GCA_002914805.1 Parasponia andersonii
CAAAGACGGTGACCATTGATAAACTGAAGCTATATTCGGCTTCAGTTGGCTTGCAGGAGTAACGATGAGAAGATGAGTTGCTGCATTGATCAAATATGAAGACATGATTGAAATCAGTCTTCAAGTTGGAGATTGTTGACGTGTGTTATCCACACACAGTTATCAAACCATGTAATAAAATTGTAAAGAGCAATAAATACTCTTTCAATGTGTAAGAGATATGCACTAAACATAGGCCAAAAAAACGTGTACAAACCGTGTGGTATATTAGGAAATTTTGAGAGAAAAATGTGTAAAGGTTGGTGAAGCCTAACACTATAAATAGGGTCCTCATCTCTCATTATTTCTCATCCCAGAAAAGAGTAAAATACACCAAGTGTAAAGTGAGAGTAAAAAATTGAGAGTTTTTATTCTTGAGAGTTAAGAGAAAAAAATACAGTTTTTCTCTTGGGTGTATTCGGGGTCTGGGGTGTGAGTTGAGAGTGTTGAGTGTAAACACTTGTAAAGGTTCTTTTTCTCCCAATAGTGAAAATCTGCAGCAGCTCCGTGGACGTAGCCAATTTGGTGAACTACGCTAATTTTTGTGTCCTATTTATTTATTTCGGCATTATTTTTACATTTATTTTATCACTTCCATTATTGTGTGTTTATTGGGGAAGTTATTCCCTAACAGTAAGAACTGTGGTAATCAAGCCAAAACACACTACATGTGTGTGTATATATATATATATGAAGATGCTCTAATAGGATTTCTTTTCACTAATTTTGATTGTTCACAGCCCTGTTCTCGACCAGAATTTGCCATTCTGCCATGTGTAACATGCTTCCTGCATTTGCGTTTCTTATGGCTTGGATCTTCAGGTAACTCCTTTCTTCGTACACATACATGCGTTACATTTCAGCTTTGTCGCGTTACGATATATAAGTGTTACATGATTAAACCAAAAGTCTAGTGTATGATTAAACCAAAAATCTACTGGTATAATCAGCGATTTTCCGAGAATAAATTAAACGTAATTGGGATGGTATTGCAGGCTAGAGGAGGTTAACATTAGGAGACTTCATGGCCAGGCAAAGGCTCTGGGGACCATAGTCACAGTTGGTGGAGCAATGATATTGATTCTAGTCAAAGGGCCTGTTCTAAACCTACCATGGACAAGAAAAAAACGACAGAGTTTTCAATCGGGAAGTGCTGAAAACCAGCAAGATCTCATCAGGGGTGCTCTTTTGATCACAGCCTCTTGTATCTGCTGGTACTGTTTCGTCATTTTTCAAGTAAGAGAAGGAATAACTTGGTGTAACTTTAAGCTACTTCATAGAGTCAATTTTTAAAGCCATGGTTTTATTTGTCTCTAATAATTAGTTATATTATAATGGCAGGCATATATGTTAAAATCGTTTCCAGCTGAGCTCTCCCTCACAGCTTTGATATGCATTTTAGGCCTAGTGGAAGCCGTAGTTTTGGCACTTGTCGTTGAATCGAGAAGCAATACAGTCTAGTCCATAAACTTGGATACCAATTTTTAAGCGATCATTTACGGGATAAAGTTTGTGTTTTTACTTCTCTTGTAGTAGTGTTTTTATAGTTTTACCAAAATATTTCTTTCACCTTTTGAGATGTTGCTTCGAATTTAACGCAATGCTTTTTTCACACGTATGACTATTCTTGACATTGCATGATTAGGAAGTGTCATTTTGGAACCATAGTATTTTGAGCGGTAGTGTCCGAATCATCTGACCAATCAAAATCATTTATTCCTGTGGGTTCAACATAACATCTTGCTTTACTCATAAACGATGTTATAAAACAGGGAATCCTCTCTGGGGTTGGCTATTATATTGTTGGACTTGTAATAATGGAAAGAGGACCTGTTTTTTATACGGCATTTAACCCCTTAAGCACAATAATCGTTGCAATCTTGGCTTCCATTATTACTGCTGAGGAGATATACTAGGGGAGGTAGAGGATCAGTTTGTCTCCAGCAAGTATTTCTTTTTCTTTTTTGTTTAGTTCATAATAAGAAACCGCTAAACTATTTGTAGGCTAATTGGAGCAATTATCATCATTGGTGGCCTTTATCTGGTTCTTTGGGGAAAGAGTAAGGACAAGAGTTTATCTCCACCGCAGAGTGAAATGGAAGTCAAAACTGATCAAGATATAGAAATAAATCTATAATAGAGTGAATGAGGGTATGATACGACTTGTCGTTTTGATAGTGTTAAACCTATAGTAACTGATGGTACGATACGACTTGTCGTTTTGACCGGGTTAAACCTATACGCATGTATCATCACACTCATTCGAATCGTAGGCTAGATATCCTTTCTTCAATGTAAATGTTATTGCCCATCTATAATGTACATCTAACTGGAAAGCAAAAGAATGAATGAAAGAAATTGGCCATCACGTAGCAAAAAGAGGTATTAAGTGGCCACAAATGATTGGATCATTTAACCCAAAAATAAAGCGAAATAAAATAAAAAATGAGTGGGGGAGTTGAGGTTTGGATCTCTCAATGGCAATGAGGACAAGCTTAGAAGTTCTACAAGATATTTTCAGTCACGAAAACATATTTGTTTCCAGAACAATTGATGCTTCTCCAATGATTCTTGTTTTTCATTCTGATATAGTACTTATGGTACCATTTAACAGTCCCCAAGGGGGATGTGGCTTTAAGAGACATATATGCTTGGGCCAAAACTCAGAAAAAACCTAGTTTAGAAGAAAAGATGATAAACGTACCAAAATCCATAACAAATGTAGTATCTTAATTTGGAGAAAACAAAATGGACCAAAAACCTATAAACATCCAACAGCACAAATTATTCAAATTCCAGACCGTCTATAATTTACCAACTGTATAGCGCTATTCACAGTTTCCCCATATGAACCTACGTCAAACCTTTTGAGAGGAGGATTCTCATCTCAAGATGGAATGGTTACTTCATCCTTTCCATAGATACGCTGAAGTTCCCGGGTAGCAGCTTGATATGATGCTGAGAGCAGGAAAGAGGAAACAAGATCACATGAGAAAGATATCTTAATCAAATTAACAAAAGAAAATGGTCTAGAGATTCACATTTAATTTGTGTTTAACTAGTCACTCTAAACACATCTACATTCATGAATCACCTTTCCATATACGGAAGTTCTTTTGATTGATAGGCGAACCCGTGACATTTTGAATTGCATCAAACAGCATCTCCTGAGGAGTGTTCTTCAGCTCTTGAACAACTGCATAAATGGTCTTTCCATTCTCAAAGTAAATGTGATTGTTAGGGTGTTTGGTCTTGCAGCCAGCATGACGCTCAAACTCATATGCATTGAGAGACTGCATCACACAATTTAATTCATCAGCATACCTTGAATCTCAAAGTGAACGTGACCTTTCCCGGTAGCTTAAGTGACAAGATTTTCTTACCTTGGAGTGGTTGCAGTCTTCACAGGAACATAGATATCCAGTTCCTTTAATAACCCCCTTGAGATTTTTCTGCCAGAAATAGTAGTAAATTATGAGATGTGAGAAAACAGGAGAAAATCCATAACGAGAGTATATTGCACCTGTCCAAATTAATAGGGACAATACACATGTAAGAAAAAGACTTGCCTCCCGCGACCAGGAAACATACTTCACAGGAACCCCATCAAACATGCCGGTTGATAAAAGACTTTTGACATTTGAAGGAAAGTTGTTAGGAGGTGCCTTCTTGACAGTTTTTGGCTCCTTATTCTTTGGAATGGTATCAGTTTTAGAATCAGATTTCGGAATGCCATTTACATTATAATCCACATTAGCCTCAATTGAAATCTTCTGTCCAGATGATGCTTCCAACGTCTGAGCTGAGTTCTGATTACTCACCAACAAATCGTAATTGCTAATGATCCCACCAGAGGGATTACTCTCAGATTCGTCTTCAAACCCTCCAAAAGATATGGTGGTGCTTTCACCCTTGTTGTAGTTCTGACCCATTGATAGATGGCCAGATTCTCCTTTATCATAGCTAGAACCCATTGGTAGAACATTTGAATCAGCCTTGTAGGCCGGACCCATTGATATCATATTATCATTCCCCTTTATAAAGGACGGAGCCATTTGAATAAAATTATCGTTTCCTTTACCATAGGTTGCACCAATGGAAATAAAATCCTCATGGCCCTTGTTATAAGAGGTACCTAATGGTATGACGTTACCATCTCTTCTTTCATATGATTGACTCATTGATATGAAACTACCATCCCCCTTGTCATAGGGCTGACCCATCGATAAGAGAGAATTGTCACTTTTACTATAGTTATGGCCCATTGATATGAAATTGCCATCTCCCTTGTTAAAAGTGTGACCTACTGAAATGAAGCTCTCATCTGCCTTAGTAAAGGTAGGTCCCATAGAGATATTATTCTCTTCTCCATTGTTATAAGTTGGACCCAGTGAAATGGTATTGTCATCACTCTTATTATAAGAGTTGCCCATTGAAATGGTACTATTCTCCACCCTACTGAACGAGTTACCCATAGATGCAGTTAACGTGTTCTCAGAGTCCCTAACTTGATTGACTTTCACTTTCCTGATCCCACCAAAATTGAGACATGACGACGCGTCCTCAATGGTATGAGACATTGACAAACCAACTGATGGACTGCTCCCATATTGATTCTCGAAACTCTTTCTTCCCACATTCATATTTCCACTGCCAATAGATTGAATGTTCCTATCAACTAGATTAACAGTCCGTACAGGTTCAGATCCAAAGAGGCGATCAGTAAACTGCCCTGGAACTGACTGAAAACCTGAAGTGTTATCCCAAGGAGAAACATTCATCTGTGAGACTCCTGAAACAGGTCTACCATTAGCAGCCTCCATTGCTTGCTTCTTGTTGAAGAGTTGTGGTCCATTGGCATCCAAAAACCACTGACCTCGTTTTGGCTCAATTCTAGAAGAGTTATCATAACCCATCTCGCCATCAGTCAAACATCCAGCATCTCGAGGCATCCAAAAGCTCTTGGGTTGAAAAGACTGAAATAGAATTTTTCCAGGAAAAGGTTTCCAATTGACAATCTTAAACAAGCAACAGTAGCTTAAATAGAGGAAACAAAAGTTTGACACAAATTACATCCACCAAACTAAAGCATTTTTCAAAAATAAAATAGTGGAAGGGAAAAGAGGGTGAAATGCAGAGGAAAAGGTAAAGAGATCAATTAGTTAATGAAGTGTAAATTAGTGACATGTGCAGTACACTTATACAGTAATGAGAACGAAACATCAAAGATACAAATGACAAAAAACATTACAGAAATGCAGACATAACATCCAATTATATTTTGCATGCCTCAAGTAACCATACAACATCCAACACTTACATTCAATCTTCTGATACCATCTAGCATCAATCAATATCGTTGTTGCCTCATCCACGTATGTCCACACAAGAATACAAACATTAATTGATATTTAAAACGTTTTCTAAGAAACCCTCAGGAACTTAAATTTGCAATACCAATGTTGAAGAGAGAAATCAATATTAAGATTTAACAAGTGAAAGCTAAAGCGACAGAAGACATGCTGAAAAGCAAACACTGGCTCAAGAGTTGCCTTCCAAACTCTCCTGAATAAGCAACTGACTCCTACAAGAAGGCAGAAGACAACCTAAGAAAGCATAAACTGACTCAATAGTTCCTTCCTAAGCTCAAGCTCTATCTAGAAGTGAATGTTTGATCTCTATTTCTCTCTTCCCCTCTCTTCTTTCACAAAAGGAATGATGTTTAATTTGCTTTAAATCTTTCTGGTTCTGCAGAGTATTCACATATGCTTTGAATGATTTCTTTTCATACATTTGAAGTCTCAGATTACCCCTAGAATCCATCCCCTTCAAATGTAGCTCCTCAAAATCCACAATACCCACCTTACATTACTATAACACAAGGCAACTCTCAAACAATAGCTTCCAAACAATTCCTGCATCGCCTAGTCAAACCCATGGATCAGAAAACAGAAGTCTATAGCAAAAGATGTACACATAACAGATCCAATTTCGCCAATAAAACAACCCGTTCCTTCAATTAGAGCATGAACGTTCTCAAACCATTCAATTTAAATGGAGAGGGACAACTGATGAACCAATTGACAAAAAAACCTCATCACTAAGTCTAAGAAGCAGGGTTTATTCTGATTCCAACCCACTCTTTAGTTCTACAGACTGATGTGGGCCATGTACTTAATTTTTGGCTTGCTTCATGTGGCTTTGCTGGTAAAAGAAATTTTGATTAGTTTCAATTTACACAAAAGTTGATCATCTTAAGGAGAATTATTTTAATTCTAGTGCTAAAACTTGATTATTTGCACCAACGAGGCAAGTGTTGATATTTCCCAAACGAGAAAAAAAAAAATCCAACAAAGAACAAACCCATTAAGAATGCCAAACAGAGAAATATTTAACGTACTCATTGCACATATAGCACCACACCACAACCGATTAAAGCCAAAACCCCTCAATTGCACAGAACAAAAGAGCTCAAATCGCCACTACATTTTGCATGCAATGCAAGAACTTCAAATTAGAGTTTCAAGCCTACCATTTTTGAGTCACTGAGTCACCACGGCAACACTCAAAACGAACTCGTTCGCCCTCAGCACAGTCAAAGTTCACCTTTTTTTTTCGTTTTTTTTTTCCCTACTCCAATCCAATATTTCGAACCAGTATCAAAAGACCTACTTCAGCTTCTACGACACCGTATTGCCCCTAATAGCCATTGACGGAAACCATGCAAAATCCAGAAGCTCAAAAGGCGAGCGTCACTCGATCCATCTGCCCAAAAACAAAACCCTTATTAATTGAGCTCTGATCAAAACCATAAACGCAGCAAAGGATCCAAAAATATACAGAGCTCAAAGATCAAAACGAGTTCCGAAACCTATATACATATACATACATAAGCACAAAAGTCTAACATAGTAAATTTTTGCGAAACCCTAGAAATTTGAGGATAACGAGAGGAGAGATCCTTGCCGGAGAGCGATCCCGGCGAGATTTCCGGCGCCGGAGAAGACAATTCGCTCTCTCTCTTCCTCGTTTTTTTTTTTTGGCGGAGAAAGGGACCTTTGTGACTGTGACTCTGCGAGTGGTAGATATGGAAAACTGAGCTTGGGTTTTTAACTTTTACAGAGAATCCGCTACGGAGCTGTGTACGATAACCACGTGAGGTCGCGTCATAATAACCCGACACGTCTACCCTATTGGTAGGGCCCCACTTCTATAAGCTGGTGGCTGGGTGGGTGGGCCGTTGAAAACGGTACTTGACATTCGGAGTGTCGTTAAAATGGGAATGTATTTAAGTGGAGCTTTACGTTACGAGGATTTTATTTAAGGACGTGGCATGAGGTTATTGGTTGGAAACATGCGTACTTAAGCTGTTTCTGTTTTAGGAGATTGGGATAATAACATAAACATATGGTGCATCTCGTTTCTAGGGTAATAAGTAACTAACACGCTGTGGGTTCGTGAGGGTGCAGAGTAAGGTTTGGTGGGAGCGGGGACCAGTAGCAAGATTAGCCAATGAGGTATGTCCACGTAAAGGGATTATGAAATTTTTGCCCTCGTTGGAAATCCATGAGCTCAAACCGGTTCAAATAAGGATGTTGTGGATGGATAAAATAAAATAGGTAAATTTAAGTTAAATTTTAACTTTAATGGTATCCCAATTGTAGGACTAGGATTGGATTATAACGTTGGATTGGATAAACTTAATATTATTTCATATTTGTTGTAGTATTGGCTTTAATTAGTATTATTATTATAATATGAGATTCATTTTTTATTGGAATGTGTAATAAATTTATTTTATATTAGTTTAAATATTAAAAAATATTTATAATATAGGACCCATTAGTCTAAAAACTTGAAATAAATGTGAGTCTCGTTTTGAGTGTGAGATTAATAATCTCACATTTTTTAATATGACAAATTATCTTACCCACATAAGACTATTTTAGAGTTATAGATTATTTATCTCAATTCCAAATTGATATCAAATATGGGTATGAAATAAATAATCTCAATCTCAATCCTAATCCCATGTACCAAACAAGACCAAATAGGATCAATGGAGATCGATGAGAATCAATATAGATATTTTTTGGGGCGAAAAGGAAAAAAAAAAAAAAAAAAAAAAAAAAAAGAAGAAGGAGGGAAGGACATGAGTTGATGCATAGTTCAAAACATGTTAGTCTAGCTGTTTTTTTTTTCGGTTGAAGTGAACAGCTTAGCCTAGTTAAGATTGAGATGACCATGTCTAATCTCCAAAAATATCATTAGATAATAAAATTGATAGTTGTTATTAAGATGGAAAAAACAAAGATCTTTGAATGAATCTTTCAATTTGTTTTGATGCTTAGAAAAAAAAAAATTAAACCACATTGCATGAAGAACAACACACCATTGTAGAAGAAATAATATAGTTGTTAGTTGAAACTTGAAAGTGCTGGCAAACGCAACGTGTAAGCTATTCTAGTTGTCGTCATGTATAGCACTTTTTACGTAAATCTCAGTCGTTTATGAGTAGTTGTTTGTTTCTCGGCTATTTTTGAATATAAGATTCGTATATATCTATGCTAAGATCTACAATTATTAATTGTTAAAATGTGACTATTACAACACCTATGAGCTTCAGAATTATTTTTTGAAATCTATTGATTCAACACATAAATATCTCTCTAGTTTATAAGGAAATAATTTTAGAGTAGAATGCAATCATTTTATGAATAATTATTTGCATTTAATTAAGGGTATTTCTTCAATGGTATCGTATTTTTTATCCATGAATGGTTATTCTAATTTGGACGAGTGGATTTTGATGTGATAGATATAATAATATTAGTAATTCTATTAACAAATCTAATGTAATTAATACTTATATGAATATAGAAAGTTATTTATAACTTAAACAATGAGTATTCTATTTGTCAACTAATACCTTGGTCAATTTTTTGTTTTCAATCCTATTTCTTTTTTGTTTTTTTCCTTATACTCTAGTTCCATAGTTGAGTCCTTCTAATTTTATTCTCATTCCTGTTTTTTATTTATTATATCATCATTACTATTACCAAATATTTTTCTTTTTTCTTTTAATTTTTTTTTACTATTACACTTTTTAATTCCTAGGTTTACTTTTTTTTTTCTATAACATTGTATATAAATTTTTAATTTTTATTTACTATCCCTTTTTATTACCATAATACATTTTCTCTTTCTCTTTCTTATTTTGATTTCATTTTTTTTTATCTCAAATATTACCTTAATATATTTTGTATTTTACATATAAACTTCAATATAGTTAAAAAAAAAAAAAAGAGATTTAACTAATAACCTCCCTTAGTATAAAGAAAGAAAAAAACTCATGAAAGCGAAAAAAACTCATATACCATGAGAGTCAAACTTATTATTGTCATGAAGTCATGCATGGATTGGATGCACATGGGAGCAAAAATGGGCTTCGATATATATATATATATATATATATATATATATATATATATATATATATATATATATATATATACACACACGTTGCCAATCCAATAGGTATTTTTGTTTTTTACCTATGGGTATGTTTTTTTTTTAACTATTGGATCACCATTAGCATGCACATTTTTTTACCTATAATGAAGTGTATGAAAAGACGTGCATCATTAATGCTCGTTTTCGCTTTTATTTTTTACAATAAAAACATATGCATGCTAAATTTTCATTGGCCAAATTAATACCTATGCATAGGTAAGATTGGTGCCCATATATATATATATATATAAAATAAAGATTAATACTTTTTTTTCTTTAAAAGGTCATTCCAAATTTTTTTTCTTAAAAAATCATTCCACCAACTTATTCTTATGTCAATGAAAATTAAATGAAGGGATTTCTAAATAATTAGAGTGGAATATAGTTGTAGATAAATTTGAATTGCTATTGCAAATTATTTTCAACTTGGTTAAAATTTTTATATATGGAGCAAAAACAAAAATCTCCAATGAAAACTTACCCTTTAATTAATTATTAATTAATATATAAAATTTGTAAAAATATATGAATTTCACTAATATTTTCATAATTTATTGGTTTAGTATAAGACATATATATATATATATATATATATATATATTTATAAGCCTTGGCTTCAATGCCCCAGTTCAAAAATGAGCACCAGTAATAGTAAAAAAAATATTATAATTTCCAATCATAATGTTATCACCAAATGAAAAATGTAACGTAAGGGCAAAAAGCAGGTTTTGGGAAGTGAAAAATAATTTTCAGGAGCATAAGCATTGTTAAATACCTATTTGCTTAATTTTGATGGGACACTAGTGCTCAATTAATATACCTGTGGGACTATTATTTATGAATCTAAGATTCGTATAAATTTATGCTTTGATATATAAATATAAATTATAATTATGATGTAAGGAGTCGGACTCCTATGAGTTTTTTTCCTTTAAATTAACGGTTTAGCCTATAAATAGCCATCCTGCTTATAAGGAAATAATTTTATAGTATAATTTCACCTTTTTTAGCTTAATGCAGTGGATATGGTCCAAGACTACAACTATAAATCGTTAAGATAAGACAGATGCGAAAATTATGCCACATATGAGTCTCATTCATTTTCTTTTTTTTTTTTTTTTTAATTTCCTTTTCTTTCTCCAAAATCTTTTGTTTTAGCTTATAATAAATATCAAATTCATCTCTCACTTGTAGTCACAGGACAGGTATGTAACTATACTTACCTCCAATGTTAAAGTATGGTGTATAAAGAAATAATTCTATTGTAGAAAAAAAAAATAGAAACGTGCAATATACTAGTTAGGTTTGTAAAAACCAATTTTTATCAAGGGTAAAAAGGTTATTTGACCAAATATTAAAACACAATTATGTATATATATTTTTTCTCTCTCTCTTCATCTAATGTTCTCCCTCTTCATTTCTTCTTCTTCTTCTTCTTCTTTTTCGCCCTCTTCTTTGTGCACCCTCACCACCGGCCACCGGCGTCGACCCACCACCCAACTCTGGCCAGAATCTCTTCCCAGCTGACCGGCGACCAGATGCTGCCCATCTCCGGCCACCATCACGTAACTAGATGCGAGAAATGAAGGCGCAAAGTCGCGCCCAATCTGCGACCAAACACGGTGAATTCTGGCCTTCAGTTGCCCATAGCCACCACCCACTGCCGTGAAAAGGAAGCTCAAGCACCCTAGCCTCAAAGTAGACAATTGTGCGGCACTTAGCACAGTCCGTCGTTCTAAGTTAGCCTACCGATACTCAAGAAAGAGACTTAGAGTAAGCTTTTGAGACAAAGTAGTAAGAATGAGAGAGTTTAGGCGAATGAAAGCTTTGTATTACTTTTAGAATGCTTGTAACTCTCACAAATGGGACTTGTGTATAAATGAACCCAAGGGGTCCTTTATATAGGCAAAGCTTAAACCAACCAAGAGTTAGGATCATGCCAAGTGGCATGATCTTACATAGGGTCTAGATTATTCTCAACTAAAGTTATAATATCTACAAAGATATTTACATAGAGAATTCTAGAACAAAACATAGTTTAGATCCTTCTAAGAGGTTCACCCACCATCTTGACTCTTCTAAGTCATTCTAGGAGCTTCTAGGACCGTCTAACCTATCTAACATTATTCGGCCTTGTCTAGAGCCTTGTAGGACTTGGTAGCATCAACTAGAGTCTCCTAGCATGGCCAAGACCTCTCTTGATCACTTTAGAAGTATCCACCACGTTCTAGGGTTTTCCTCAATTTTTTTGGGTGAGCAGTATATATAGAGGACCTTAAAGCCATGAGCAACAACATTTGGATTTTTGGGAGCCAAATAAGCGGAGCGTAACACTCTCCTCCAATCAAGTTTACGATGCCCCCGTCGTGCCATCGACTTTGAACCGCTCGATATGATTTTTAAATTGCCACAAGGCATCTTCATGCTCCCAGCTAGTCTCAGCCTTGGGCAAATTCTTCCATTTCACTAAGTATTCCCGATAATTAGGAATACCATGTCGGCGGATCAAGCGATCAGCCAAAATGCACTCTACCTCTTTATCAAAAGAGGTTACTACCGCAGTAGGAGCCCTTTTGGATTCGCCCCTTGAAAGATCTCCCTCATCTCTATGGTAGGGTTTTAGTATGCTAACATGGAAAATAGGAAAAATCTTTAATTTAGCAGGGAGTTGAAGCTTATAGAAGACCTTACCTACATGCCTGAGTACTAGAAATGGACCCTCGTATTTGCGTACCAACCCTTTATGCATATATCTTAAGGTTTTGGATTATTGGGCAATAACTTGACAATGACTAAATCCCCCTCTTGATACTCAACGTGCTTCCTCTTTTTGTCGGCCCACTTCTTCATTCTTTTAAAAGCTTTGTTTAAGTAGGCCCTAGCCAACTCCGCTTGTTCATGCCATGCCTTAGCAAACTTGAATGCTGCTTGACTCTTGCTACCATAACTTATCGCTAAGGCATGTGGAGTCATAGGTTGTTGATATATGACTATCTTGAAGGGACTCTTACCTGTAGACTCGCTCTTCTGGAGGTTAAAGGATAATTGGGCTACATGGTGGCATACTTACTAAAACAATCAACCACCACTATAATACTGTCAAAGTCTCTGACTTAGGCAGGTTAGTGATAAAATACATGGAAACACTCTCCCACGACCTCTCGGGAATGAGGAGAGATTCCAACAATCTACCCGGTGATTGTTGTTCCACCTTGTCTTGTTGGCATACAAGACAAGTTCGTATATAGGCCTCGACATCATCCCTCAGTTGAGGCCAGTATTAGATAGATTTGATAAGAGCAAGAGTGCGTTTCTGACCTGGGTGACCAACCTACAAGGAATCGTGGCACTCTTTGATGAGCTCTTTTCTTTAGTTACCTAACTTAGGTACATAAAGTCAATTGCATTTGGCATAGAGAAGTCTGTTGCTCAGCCAAAAACGTCTCGTCTTTCCTTCTATTACTAAGGGCAGCAGACTCTTTGCAAGAACATCGTGTTCAAGTCCTTCCTTGATTTTCTCTATCAAGGTGCTATCGGGCCTGCTTAAGGCAGCCAACTCCGCCTTTCTGCTTAGGACATCTGCCACCACATTAGCCTTCCCAGGCTTGTAATCAAATTCTGCCAAGAAGTCTTGCCACCAAGCTTGCTTGGGACTCAACTTTTTCTGAGTTTGAAAGTAGCTTGTGGCTACGTTATCAGTTATGATCGTGAAGTGAGCACCCAACAAGTAATGTCATCACACCCTTAGGCAATGGATAACATCAGTCATCTCTTTTTCTTGTACCGTGTAGCGTCTCTTGGTGTCATTGAGTTTGCGACTTTCATAAGCAATTGGATGCCCTTCTTGCATTAGTACTCCACCAATAGCAAACTCAGAGGCATTCGTATGTAGCTCATATGGCTTTGAGTGATCGGGTAAGCTGAGAACTGGCTCTTCGCTTACCGCCCTCTTCAAGTCTTCGAATAAAACTTGACACTCAAGTGTCCATTTCCAGGACTTGTTCTTCTTGAGCAAGTTAGTAAGTAGCACTGCTCTTGCTGAGTAGGACTTGATGAACTGCCTATAATAATTCACAAGTTCGAGGAAGGATCTTAACTCTGGTACCTTAGTAAGAGGTTCCCACTCTTGGATGACTTATACCTTAGCTTCATCCATCATAAGTTTCCCATCCTTTATCTTATGTCCTAGGAACATCACTTTCTCTTGAGCAAAGGAGCACTTCTCTTTCTTGATGAATAGTTGATTTTCCCTTAAGACCTCGAACACTTTCCTCAAATGTTCTATGTGCTCTTTCATGGTCTTACTATAGGTGACTATATCATCAAGATAGACTACCACAAACTGATCGAGTTATGGATGGAATAACTTATTCATGAGGGTGAAAAAGGTAGCAGGTGCATTAGTAAGACCAAATGGCATGACTAAGAACTCATAAGCACCATACTTTGTCACGCACGTGGTCTTGGGCTCATCCCCTTCTTCTATGCGCACTTGGTAGTACCCCAAGCGTAGATCAAGCTTTGAAAAGTATCTAGCATTCCCAAGTTGATCGAACAAGTCGGCAATAAGCAGGATGGGGTACTTGTTCTTTACCGTCATCTTGTTAAGAGCCCGATAATCAATGCAAATCCTTAGTGAGTCATCTTTCTTTTTTTGGAATAACACCAGAGCACCGAAAGGAGCTTTGGAAGGCCTGATGAAATCCGTATCAAGCAACTTCTTTAGTTGTTTTCGGAGCTCCGCTAACTCCGAAGGGACCATTCGATAGGGACTCATAGCAGGTGCCTCGTGCCTAGCTCAAGCTTGATTTTATGATTCACCTCTCTCCTCGGTGGAAGTTTCTTGGACAGGGCATCAGGCATCACATCTTGGAATTCATCCAAGATAATTTGCACCTCTATGGGCAGGTTATCTTGAGATTCCAACTCTTTATCATTATGCTCCTTTAGGATAGCCAAGTAACTCTCCTCCTCTCTTCTCAAGCCTTTCTTGAATTGAAGTGCAGAGAGTACTTTGTTTCCTGCCTTTATGGACCACTCTGTTGGTACCACACAAGCATTTTTACCATCCACATAGAGTTGGCAAAAAGAACAGGAAATGCCCACACTACATCAAAGAATTCTAAACCAAGCATTACCACGAAATCATCCATTGCACCACTGATAAGTTGAGTTGGCCAACCCATGCACCTAGGCTAGCCTTAACACCATGAGCAACCCCGTGGATGGGGCGTGCTACTGAGTTCACTACTTTGAGGGAGCCTCTTCCATTGGATAATATCAAGCCCAACTGCCTAGCTTCCTCAATAGAGACGAAGTTGTGGGATGTACCCGTGTCAGCTAAGGCTTTAGTGGCTTTGCTATTAATTGTTACATCCACAAAAAATAGGCCCTTAGCTTGTGACTTAGGAGCCGATCACAAGGCATTTAGGAGTTGCAAAGAACCAATATTTGCACCACCATCTTCTCTATCACCTCCTTCTTGGCTTGGCTCGGAAGCAATTAAGGCATTGAGAGCTTTCTTTTTGGGACACTCACGTGCTCAATGTGGCCCATCATAAAGACAACACTTGACTCTTGGCTTGGAGAAGTCACGGTCTTCCTTCTCTTTGCCCTTGTCTTTGTGCCTATAGGAAAAACTATCTTTTTCCATTTTCCTCATTTTGTTTACTCTCCCCCACTCTTTACTCTACCACCCTTCTTGTCTTTAGCCTTAGAAAGGTCTTTGTTGGTAGAGTAATCAACAAGGTTCTCGGCTACTGCAATAGCATTGGCCAAATCCTGCACGCTACGGTG
Source organism: Parasponia andersonii (assembly GCA_002914805.1). Lineage (NCBI taxonomy): Eukaryota > Viridiplantae > Streptophyta > Magnoliopsida > Rosales > Cannabaceae > Trema > Trema andersonii. Next base: position 86,094 of record JXTB01000260.1, read on the forward strand.
TTTGAGCTCTAATTTGGCCCAATTATGAAGACCATCTATGAACAAGAATAGGGCATCTTTATCTGAAGTTTCAGGGACTTCGAGCAAGAGTGTGGTAAACTCTTTTACATAGTCTCCAACACTACCAAATTGTTTGAGGTAGCGACGACGGCCTCTCGCCTCCTCTTTAGCATTCTCAGGGAAGAATGATCTTTTTAGCCCTATTTTGAATCATCAAAGGTGGCTATAATGCACACTCCTCGTTGCATCTCCCTGTGTCTCTGCCTCCACCATAGCATGGCGGTATCAGTTAGATACAAGGCAGCATTACGAATTTTACCTATATCATCCGTCATACCGACGGCCTCAAAGTATTGTTTGAGTCCCCATAGGAAGTTCTCAAATTCCCTAGCATTGCGAGTACCATTGAAGTTCTTTGGTTTAGGTACCTTAACCTTCTTTGCCTCAATAGTTGTTGTGGTGGTCACCCCTGTGGCCACCACTCGCTTACACAAAGCAAGATCACCACTCATCTCATCTACTCTAAGTAAAACATTACTGAGTTTTCTTTGGAAGAGATCTCGTACCTTGGAAATCTCCAAATGAAGGGACTCGATCTCGCGCCATAAGTTGGCCTTTAGCCCACTAAGAGCATTTTTGATACTGTTGTGGATCTCTGCATCCTCGGTCTCCAAACTGTCATAACAGCCATCTAGAATGTCTACCCGCTCGACCAACATGCCCAAATTAGACTTTAGTCGGGATACTCTAGTCTTCAACCTAGTCACCACGTTCATCGACTTGCCACGGGTAGCACTCTTCTTCCTTTCATCACGCCCATGTTTAGAAGCACCAACTTTGACGGGGTCGGGAGTTGCAGCCATGGTCTTCATTTAGACAATGGAACCTCCAAGATACAACGAGTAACCAAAGCTTTGATACCACGTTGTCATGACCCTAGCCTCAAACTAGACAATCGTACGACACTTAGCACAGTCCGTCGTACTAGGTCGGCCTACCAATACTCAAGAAAGGGACTTAAAGTAAGCTTTTGAGACAAAGTAGAAAGGATAAGAAAGTTTAGGCAAATGAAAGTTTTGTATTACTCTTAGAATGCTTGTAACTCTCATAAATGGGACTTGTGTACAAATAAACCCAAGAAGTCTTTTATATAGGCAAAACCTAAACCAACCAAGGGTTAGGATCGTGCCAAGTGGCATGATCTTATAAAGGATCTAGATTTTCTCAACTAAAGTTATAATATCTAAAAAGATATTTACATAGAGAATTCTAGAATAAAACATGGTTTAAATCCTTCTAAGAGGTTCACCCACCATCTTGGCTCTTCTAAGTCATTCTAGGAGCTTCTAGAACCGTTCAACTCATCTAGTACCATCTGGCCTTGTCTAGAGCCTTGTAGTACTTAGTAGCACTTACTAGAGTCTTCTAACATGGCCAATATCTCTCTTGATCACTCTAGAAATGTCCACCACGTTCTAGGGTCTTACTCAATCTTTTTGGATGAGGAGTATATATAGAGGACCTTAGAGCCATGAACAACAATATTTGGATTTTTAAGAGCCAAATGAGCGGGGGCATAACACCAAGCTCCCTTGAGTCTAGCCTAGCCCCTCACCACCACAAATTTCCGGCCAAGGAGCTCCAGTGAGCATTGAAAAATTTTTGTGGTATTTTCATCACAAAAAGTGGCATTTGTACAATTACTTTTGCTATATTAATCCATTGTACATGAAACTTTGAGAGATGAAAATGTGGTTTAAGATAAGAAAATAAGTGGTAGATTTGTGAAAATGGATGTAAGGATTGAGAGAAAAATTGATCCGAAATTTGTGGCGTTTATCTAAATATTTTCAGAAAATGGTATTTCTGTAACCTTTCTAATTGGTTTCTAATAAAGCCCAAATTTGAGCTAGAGGCCTTGAAACTGAAATTAGACTTCGGAATTGGACTAAGTAACATCAAGAGACGAGTTTTGATATAAAACATCAATAGGTTTTGAGTGGGCACGAAATCCAAGACACGAGGCTCAGGATTTCGCCTCGATTTGTATGCCACAGGCTCGGGACCCCAAATTAATCGAATTATATGTCTAACCCAAAGTTTTTGGGTGCTCTGAATTCAGTGGTGACCTCCATTTTGTAATTTGAGGCTTCATTTGGAAAGTCACCCCTCAAAGTGAGCTCACGGGATCACGAAACGACCCTCCAAGCGACCGGATGACCAACTAGAGAATCTACGAGTGCCAATAGCTTAGTCTAACTATCCAGGTAAAGTAGGGGTTCAATTACCAGGTTTTATACTTATTTTGGTTTAAAATGTGCATTATAACCTATTTCTTAAAAATGTTGATTTTCATAGAATTCAAAGGTTTGATTGGATATTTGATAAATTTGTGAACTGTTGAGATATATTGGATTGTTTTGGGATTGGTTGGTATAATTTTTATGCAGGTTTAAAATTTTGGTTTTGGGAAAATACAGCTGTTATGCTGCCCGATTTCTGTAAATCCCAGGATAATACCAAACAAGTTTTAAAGCATGATTTCTTGATATACTTGATGCGTGGTTATTACACACTCTACGATATGTTGTACCTACCATAGGATCACACACTTGAGTCTCATTTTAGCATCATGGTATTTAGATCGCTGGCAAGTTACTGTAGCGTTAGGTTAGATACCTAAGCCCTTACGCAGGATTTGCTGACACACCTCCAGGTAGTGTCAGGATGCTGAGTACATCTGTTCAAGAAGTATTACATAACCGTGATGAGAGGATGAGAGGTCATACATATATTTGTTCTTGGTTGATTTATGATATGTAGAACATGATTATGAACATGATTGTGTTTTGGGTTTTGGTTTTGAATACATGATTACTCTTGATCTTGATTATTTATAAACTTGTTTTTTTCTATAAAATAAATTTTGGAAAGGTGCTAACCATAAAGGTTTGAAAAGTTGCATTTATAACAAAAAGGTAATTGAATTCCTATTGAGCATGTGAATGCTCACTCCCCCTTATCTTTCCCCTCTCAAGTAGTGTACAGTGTGACTTGGACAACACAGAAGCGGAATAACTAGGCCAGGAAGAATATTACTAGTTAGTAGTTGGTAACTACTTAATAACTCATTTTGAAATTGTAATAATATTTAAGGCTCATACTTTAGATTTAGCCTGTATTATCTATAATACTTACTGATGATGACGATGTGATACATATTTATGTTTTATTATATTTATTAATAGTTTATGTCTAGTGGTGATCATAAACTTTGAGAATTTACAATTTGAACTATTTTTGTAAACTTTTATAGAAGCTGTCGTTTTTAAACTAGTTGCCGTTTTTTTTTTAAGAATTACAGTTTCTAAAATTTTTTAAAATAAATTTTGAATTTTTACTTGTGAAATTCTTTTTTTGCCACTGGCCTGGGGTTTAGGTCGTGACAAGGTTGGATACTCGATCCAATGATACTATAACCAAATAGTTAGGGTTGATTTTTTACATCCTTGTTTAAAGAACGACTAATTTATATCATTAGATTTGTAATTGTTAGCAAATCTTCCTTTCCACGTGTTTCTAATGATAACTTTTTAAAATAAAATTTTTTTTCCAAGAATATAGTTAGAAGATATAGATTTTTTGGTTTTCAAAGCTAGTGGTATAAATTTGTTATTATGAAAGTGGAAGGTCAATTTAAGGATAAAAACAAAGTGCACTGCATAAAAATGCAATTAACCAAAATACTTGTAATCCATGTAATTCTAAATTCCCAACATAGATGATTCTACAAAAGACTACTAGCTAGAGATGAAATTCATGCTCAATGATGTAACATCACAGAATTACGTTATCCACAATTTTCACTTTTAGAATCCTCAGAGTGTCAATTATATCATTTTCAAAAGAAAATTATTAGTTTTTGATAAATTTATTGGCTTTTGCATTATGAATCAATTCTTTGTATTAGGTGTGAGAAACCGACTTAATGTGATATTTGGACACAGTGATGAAATTTAAATAAGATTAAAATTAATATGAAAAAACAATTCTTTAGTTTGAACGAACCTGGAATCAAATTTCTACCATATTTTGGTTAAAATTATTATTATTTACGAAAAGAAGTACCTTTAAAGTTTAAACCCTAATAACTTGTCTTTTAGAGTTTTGGACATTCATACCTATTTTTTAAAAAATATTACCAAATTTACGACCTTTCAAAAATAATAAAAATTTTGTACGACCTTTTTAAGGTATTTTTCTAAATATTTTGGGAACTAGAAAATACAATGGTATTTTAGTAAATAAGCAATCTTTTTTTTACAAGAAATCACTGAGATTTCCTGTAAACTAAATTGGTTTCCTATTAGCGGAATGTCCCATAAATAAATTACAAAAGACCACAAAGATTTCTAAGATACTAATTTGGCTTTCTTTTGAAGTATCCCGTACGTAAGTAAATCACATCAAACTAAAAAAATTTTCTAGAACCTGGTTTGGTTTCTTTTAGTAGAAAACATTATACGTAAGTAAATCATAGGAAACCACGAAGGTAGTCTAGGAACCATTGTGGTTTCCTTTTTGTAGAGTGCTTTGTTGCTAAATAAATCACAAGAAACCATGAAAGTTTTTTTTACAAATGCTCTGTAGCTAAGTAAATCATAGGAAACTACAAAGGTTTCTTAGAAATTATTGTAGTTTTCTTTAGCAGAATGCCCTGTAGCTAAGTAAATCATAGGAAACCAATAGTTTTCTAAAAACTATCGTGGTTTTGTTTTTGCAGAATACTATGTAACTAAATAAATCACCAGAAATTACGAAGATTTCTACTTAATAGTTATTGAGCAATTTCGTCGAGTATTTAGTGTGCAACAATTCTACTTCTAAAAATTTTACACTATTTCATTAATCACGTGTCTCCTTTCGAATACTTTTGTGTATTATGACATATATAAATATATGCATATCAAATAAAAGAAATGAAAACAATATTTATTTGATGTATAAAACTTACAAATACGGAACAAGGGATATATATACATAAGTTATGGAAAGCATTCTATTGGGTAAAAGATTTAAAATTTGCTTTTTATTATGTATAGTGGAGAGTCTTAACTTGTATTTTATTTTTGGTAATACTAGCATGTTAGTGTGAATAATTCAATCTCTTTTATGTATATATTCATATATATATATATATATATATATATATATATATCAGATATTTTGAAATAATCTAAACTTAATTCTCAAATTCAAATTCTTTTGGAATGTTCACTCAACTAGTTTAACTTGGTTAGGTCTCTCTTTCCTGTATCTCCATCGACATTCTGGGTCCATAACTCTCTTCTTTATAATCGTCATACACCATAATGATCAACTCTCATGTCGTCACCTCCACCATTATATCCAGTGAAACCTTGATCACCATGTCTACAATTATCGGGATCAAAGATAGCGATAAACTTTGAATCACTATGTCTACAACCATTACATCCACTGAAACCTTGATCACCATGTCCTGGACCAGAGAGTTGAATTTGAATAAACAGAGGAAATAAATATTAGCGACGAACTCTAAATCAACGGAGATATCTCTGGCGCCATGGAAAAGTATCTCAATGGCCTTGATAGGAATCGACGACCATCTCTTCTACGGCTTTGTGAGCGAATGTGCAAAATTCTCGAATTGAAAATCGATCCTCCATTATTACTATGAGAAAAGCTCCCATCATCATGTAATCCATTTCTCAGTATTTTTCTTAAAAAGCACCGTATGAAAATAAGTAAAATACAAAAGATCATATTTGTGGCAATATTTTACAAAACTTAGTGCTAGGTGTCTTTTTCCCTTTCTTTTATCCTTTTTCACTAAAACCCAAAGTGTGAATGACAAATACAGGCCACAAATTTTTAAAATCAGCCCAAAACAAGGTCACTTGTTTTTGGGAAATTTAATTTTTTTATGGTAATTTTTCAAAAAGAAAAAAAAATCCCTGATTTTCAAATTATTTGAAAAATCTCATATTTTAATTAGAACATACCACTTTTAAAAGTATTTAAAAAATACCACTTTTTATTAATTGATAAGATACTTAGAGTAACTAATCAAGATATCTTATTTGACCAGTTAGTTCAAATAATTAGATTGGTTACCTCAAGTATTATTGAAAATTACCAATTTTGAAGGAAAAATATATTTTTTTTAAATATTGATTCAAATGTTATTTGTCTAAAACAATTTTAAAAACAATATTTTTCTAAATTAATTCAGGATTTAAAAAAAAAATCAATCTATTCAGAATTTTTCAATTTTTGGTACTTTGAGTTTGGAATTTTATAAGAAGCCCATTTTGTTTGGGATTTGAACACTTATAAATTACACCTAAGTTTTCAAAAATAATACCAAAAGTACAGCCTTTCCAAAGTAATTATTTTTCTGTAGTGGCATTTTTCTGGTTATAATAAACTAAAATGATTTCATGTAATAAAATTGGTTCCTCGATTTCTAGTAACCAAATCTGTTTCTGATTTCCAAGAAATTAAATTAATTTCAAGTAATATTTTGTTACAATTGTAACTAGATTTAAGGTATGAAGTCTTGTATGTTGGTCAACTTAAGGATTTTATATGATAGACATAAATTCAGTGATTGTCACAACATTTGTAACTCTAAGTCATAATTAATTTTTCTGATTGGTCATAAACTTAGTGATGCAATATGTTAGTTATTTCTTTTTTATTGTTGTTTTTGTTTTTTTTTTTTCATACGAAGAGAAATTTACACCTACTACCCGTTTTCAAAACTTATTTTCATAAATACTCATTTTTATGGTTCACATTTCATATGCAATTTATGAGTGGTTCATATTTATAACGTAAATTTTATCCAAAAGATACACATTTTATGTGTAAAATATGACGATACACATTTAAAATATAATTGTTTACCAAAGTTTACATTTTTCATTACAAATTTGAACTATGATATATATTTTAAAATGTGTGCTAATTTTTAGTTTAATTTTTATTTATAAAATGTAGACCACGGTATATATTTAAGACATAAAATGTGCGTTAAAATAGTAGTGGTCTATATTTCTCTAAAAACAAAAGAAAAAAAGTATTTATGGAAATGTTAATTTGGTATCGTTACTCACAAAATTTGGTACCATTGTAATGAGATTTAAGGTATACAAAGTCTTGTATTTGGGTCAACTTTTTGGTTTTGTATTTAAGTCATAAATTCTATAACTGTCACAAAATAAGATTAGGGGTATGAAGTTTTCTTACGGGTAACATATTCGGTTTTCCAAGGTGGTTAAAAGAACATGTAAATGTAAATTGAATTGTGACTCTGAATCATAATTCATGCCACTTGTCACAGCAATTTTGACTACATACCATATTATGTATGACTTAGTCTCGTTAGTCTCGTTACTCTTATAATTTGTGTTTAATGCATTTATTTTATCTTTTTCAATGGCTGAAATGTATTATTTGAGTCCAAAAGTGATGAAATTAGTCAAGATGGTAACAGTTTATGAAAATATGATCAGTGAAATTAAGACTCTTGACAAAATACCGAATTTTGGATCCTCTAAAATATATATTTATTTTTCAAATATTATAGCAAAATGATCTATATATCACTAGATATTCGAAATATAACATATGTTTTACACAATAAAAAAATTGGCATACGCATTATACGAAGCTAGTATATAAATGGATTACTAAGTGTAAACCATAAAAATTGATATACTCAACCATTGAATGAATTATTGGGGGAAAAAAATGAAATAAATTGAAATATATAAGGTGTAATCCTATAAAACAGGGATACCCACTCAAACTTATTATTTAGGTTCCACAAAAAATAAAAATGAGCTACTTTGATCAAATGTGTCTGACTAATCATAGCTCCTAGTTCTTATGGATCCACATGAATTCTACCGTGAGGCACCGTAGAAATGGGTGACTGTAATATAACAATCGTTACATAGACTACTTTGAGGGGGAAAAAAATGTTTGCTTTTTATGGAAGGGAAACATAAAAAAATGCTTTTATTTTCACATTTCCAGTTGGAGTGGACAACAATTTTCTTCAAGTGGCGTAAAACTCAAATTGAGACAGAGGCAAATCATGCTAATGGGATCAGTCAATATATAAGTTCATTGCAAAAAGAGTTGAAAGAAGTTACTAGATAAAAACATATGTTAGCAAAATATATTATTGGAAAACCTAGTGAAGCGAATTAGCATATATGTTATATTCGTTCTATGTAAAAGAAATTCACAATTCAAAAATGTGAAGTTAATCTAATATCGTTGGTTATATTGAAATAGAAATATTCATCATGTCATTTTAACATGTGATCTGGCTTTGCCACCAAATTCCTAAACTTAAAAGTAAAGTAATATTTTATAGCTTTTTATTAATTTTTTACTCAAACATAAATTTTGTTCCGTTAATCAATGGCAGTACAATTATGAATCTATACAAAAATTAAAATACAAATAGTTAATCGATAACAGTAATAAAACAAACAAAAAAGGAGGAATAACTTGTGCACAAATTTGACTTGCATAAAAATCTACAAAGGATAATAAAAATTCCCAAAATATTCCTTCTATTATATAAATACTATGTTTAATCCTCTATTATTAAAAAAACCTAAAAATATGGGTATCATTAATTTTTACCTTATTTTAAAGTATGTGGTGAAAAAATAGCAATATATAAATCATCTATAAAGTTAGAATTTTTATTTAATGAAAATTTTGGAATTCTAAAATTATCCCCGATTCAACTCTAGTCGAAAAATATTAAAAGTAAAGGAGGTGAGGCCAAGAAGACAGATGACCATATTCGATTGGGATCGAGATTATTCGACTACAGTAAAACGATGGCTTAAAATCTCTAGCCGTTGGTTGAAAATCGATTGAAATGACCTAGAGACAACAGTACTAGTTCGATTATGGTCGAAAATTTTCCACCTTAATCAAACAGAGACATCACTAGGATTAAGACCAACAAGTGATAGCAGGGTGCCACAGAAGGTGGTCGTGGTAAAAATAATTTAAGGTGTATTAGAGAAGAATATATTTTAAGATTTGTTAGGAATATAATATTCAAATAATTTAGATGTATGATATAATAATAAGTGTTATTTTGAAAATATAAATAGGTGAATTTTTTTTTTTTATGATGAGAAGTTTAGTAGACTTCCTAAGTATAAACTCCACTAAAAAGCATCCCTATATTTTCTAAAATAAGAAGAAAGGTAATCCCTTGTCTTTTTGTGGTCCAATTTTTAGTTGATTTGTCTTTTTTTCCCGATGGCAGTAATTTCATTGAAATATTGATATCTAAACAATTCTTTAAAAAGAAGAATATCTAAGAACCTGTTGCCAGAAAAGTGCACCATCAAGTAATCAACTTTTTTCTACGATCTAAAAATAAAATAAAATAAATGTATAGTTTTCTTTTAACTAATTAGATAACAAGGGAGTGTTTGGTGAATTTTTTGAAACATATGTAAAGGTATTTTAAATATAAAGAGTGCAAAATCTACTATCTTTTTCACTATTCTATCTTAGTTCTTGATATATGGACGTTAGTACTATGTTTTATAGTAGAAGAGCTTCTCTCTAAAATCGATAGAGATCATCTCTAACCTCCGCAAGTCACTTCTCTCCTTCTCTATTTGCAAGTATTGCCCTTGCCTCTTCTTTCTCCCTGATATGGGCTTTTTTTAATCTAATTTTTTTTTGTTTTTAAACAATCCTTCTGTTTGTAAAGGTAGTTGTATACCTAAATCTGGATTTGTAGGATTTATCTAGATCTATCGCATTTTTTGTGCACCTAAATCTAAATTTGTAGTGTTTTAGATTGTTTTCTGTTTTCTTTCTTATTCTAATGCAAACCTAAACTTAGATTTGTGGTATATTTTGGTTGTATTTTGTTTTTTCTATTACTAAAGAGGTTGTTTTTTGTACATATTTTCTTAGTGTTCTTTTAGATTTGAGTCTTTCAAAATTCATATTTGGAAGATTTTGTGAGGTATTTACTAATAGATACAGTGAAGATGGTGGTATTTATTGATTGATGTTGTGAAAATAATGTCGTTTACTGATGGATACCATAATTAGAAAATCACTATTGTATATTTACTGATAGACGTATGTTTTGAAGAGAGTTCTGTCTAATAGCTCTAAGTTTTTGCTTTGAATTTTTTTCTCTATATGAGAAGTAGTATATTGTAATCATATTTCTTATTATTAAGAATATGATAGCATACTCTTTCACTAATTTGTTGGAGTGAATTTAGATTTCATTGACGAATGTTTCTATCTTCTTAAGCTTGTATTATTATTATAATAATTTGTCTAGTGATTAATATATTTCTCTTTGGGAATTTTTCAAAAAAAAATTTGCATGCCAAACGATGAGGTATAAAAATGACAAAAATATTGAATTTGGCAGTCTTTTCTAGAAATTTCACGTGCATTAGAAATCTGACCAAAAAACAACTACATGTATAGTATACTTTTTTCGTTTTTCAAAAAACAGAGGTACATAGAAAATCGAGAGTTAAACAAAATATTTAGAGGGAGAGTCTTCTTCATGATTATCCCAAGGAATATAATTAGAGCTACACACTAGATATCTCCTCAAATCTTTTCACATTACCATCAATACTATAATTGATTCTTTCTATTGATTCAGGGTGGCAAATTTTTTACAAAATTCAACTTCTGACGTCAAAAAAATCTTCAAAAATTTATATTTTGAAAAGTTTAAATCCAGAAGAAAAAAGTAAGAATCTAAAACAAACTTAATCCATACAGATCTAGAGTTAAGTAGGCAAAAAAGTTGTGGTGACCTAACTATGGTAGCAGAAAAATTTAGATTTATAGTACTAACACATATTTTCACACACGTTAAAGAATTAGTAAAAGAAAAATAAAGAAAATCAAAAAAGAAAAATCTTATTGGAAAAAGATCCATCAGGAGCTAGATTTCCCTTTTGGTGATGTAGAATTTTATGGAGGTCAGATCTACAGGAAGAATAAATTAGTCTCTAGCGGAAGAAAACCACTAGTTAGTATTTAGTACGTATTATTAAAAACATATTTTAGCATTTAACCAATTACTTAATCCAAAAGAAATTATTGGGAAATATATATATAATTTTAAAGATAAAAATAAAATCTACTTGTTTAAAATTGATTGCTTGTTCGGTTATTCCTGTTATGGCTAAGGATGGTTAGTCAATTTTGTAAAGAAAATTTGCATGACGTTTCAAGACATATATTTATTGTTTTTACGTACTCTTAAATTTTTGAAATTTAAGTACTTTAATCATTATTGCGGTCGATATTCAATTAATGTGGCCTTATCAAATTCATTATTCCGCGTTATACAGGGGACAAGCTGCGAGTTTTGTCCAAGGACTTGAATTCTACTCCTCAAGTCATCATGTGGCTCTCAAAGTGACCAACTTCCAAGTAACCGATTAGAACTTTCAGTTGATCGAATTATTTAAGCAATATCAAACAAGTATCAACCTCTTTGAAATTTTGTCTGATATATCATTTGGCCATGAGTAATTATTCCATCTAAAACATTTAATTTTTTTGACATTCTTTCCATGTTGCAATAAATTGGATTTGGTACGAGGTCCCCATTTTGATTTGACATGACCAATTTGTAGTCATGCCAAGCAATAACTCCGAAGCATCCTGAGAAGTATTTAGCACAGAAAAGGAATTTTCATCAAGGAGGAAAAGGGAAAAGGAATTGATAATAAATATATATCTATATATATATATATATATATATGGCTAGTTTAAGAAATTTTGAGTTTATATATATATATATATATATATATATATTTGTGAGATTCCCATCGTAAATTGATACACAAGTATGGTGCTTTAATAATTAAACAGTGTTTGCCATTTCATTGTAGTATATATATTCATTTTAAGACTTGGTTTGGTATTGTTAATTATAGTCTTATACGTCGTTAATAATTAATTGACTTGCTCCTTTTGTAATGACTTTGTTTCAATGTGGTTCGATGAAACTCTAAACTGTGTGTGTCAAATTATGTAGTTCTTGATTCTTCCATCTGATGTGGAATGGAAGTTCCATGAGTTTACCTATTAAAAAAAAACGCGTTATTATTGGCTTTAATTGCCGTCTACTTTATGTTTTCGATCTTGATGACAACATATATTAATACATTAATGGTGTTCAGTAAACAGTAATCCACGCTGCTTTTTAATTATATCGATCGAGACTAATATTATATCGGACTTCGGTGGGCATGTTTATATAAGCAAAGTGCATTGTATAATAATGTTATATTAGCTATTGTCAAATATCGTGGAAGGTTTGGGTTAGGTCTTGAAATTAATCCATCTTTGGAAATATAGGCTTGTTTGGCCATATGTTTTGTGTTTTTATTATTAAAAATAAAATGGATGATAAATTTTCTAAAAATATTATTTTATGTATACATAGGGATAGTTTTACTTCTTATTTTAATCTCTCTATATTTAAATATCAAAATATAAGCGTTATTAAACAAATCAATGATAAATATTGGATTTTTATTTTGTTTTTCTTCAAAATTTTGTGAAATTTCAATTTGTAATCCTTTTAGTTGGAGCAGATTAATTTATCAGAGAAAAGCAGGTTTTTTTTTTTTTTCCGAAGTATATGGTCATATTTAATATAAATTTTTCTACGACAGCCGTAACAATTTCCCATAACTAGTTATGGATGAAGATGAAGATCATACCTTGCAGCAAGAAGGAAGATTTAACATATATAATATACAGTCGCAAATATAGCTATATATATATAGTCAATATTACTCATGTCTAATTAATGGTCCTAATAACTGTGTTGATCACTTTATGGATAGGTACATTATTAAAGATTTACATATAGCTGAGGTGTAAAAAAAAACTATATATTTATATATCGGTCTTGTTTCAACGGAGTTTTTTGTTTTTCCACCATCTATGTATACTCTAATTTGAGCATTAGATTTTAATCTAATGGTTATAATAATATTACTAATTTTATAAAAAAAAAATCTAATTAATATCTATATATATAGAGGAAGTTATTTATACTATAAGTTAGATATTTTCTTTTCAATCATCTTTCTATTCTTTTTTTTTGTTTTTATTCTCGTTACATTCCATGTTTGATAATGATTTGATAATGATTGATTAAAATATTATTTTTGTATTTTTATATTAACTATCAAATGCGTTAATAGTCATCACTCGCTTTCTTTCTTTTTCTTTCTTTCTTTCATTTTACGTGTTTTATAAAAAAATTAATTTTTAATAAAACAATCAACTATTTTTTTATTAATGATTTGATTATTAGTGATTAAAATATTATTTTTTTGCATGTTTTTCAATCAACTAACGTGAGTTTTTTTTTATCATGATTAACTGTGTATTTGGTCCCCAAAAAAATAACTAACTAACTGTTTATTAGATAAAAAATGAAAATGTGCACATTCCTAAAAAAATAAAAAGACCAAACCGTGTATCTCAAAAAATATTATCAAAACACTTCAAAAAAATAACTATATATATCAAAATATTAAATACTAATAATTTTGATTAAAAAAATTTCTTAAAAAACTATTCTAAATTATTTTCCTTAACAAATTATTCCTAAATCTTATTTCTAACTCAATGGAAAAAAAATTCTTTAAAAAATTAGAATAGGAATAGTTGTAGATAAAAATGAGTTATTATTGCAAGTCATTTTTGACTTGGTCAAACTATCTATCTATAAAATAAAAATAAAAAAACTCCATTAAAACATTGAAATATTATCCATATATATATATGCGTTACTTAATATTTGCAATATATATCTAAACAATATATATAGATTTATATTATTTTATTTTCACATAAATATTGACATTGTGGATTATGTTCCAATTACTAGTAGAAGGTATTTGGATAGGGAGTGTACGGATCAACAATCGACCTCCAAAAACAGCTATTTTCTGAAGTAGTTAAGATAACAGAAAACTATAATCGATTAATACGTCCAAATCCAAGTTGAAAATAATATATCTTTGATAAGGAGTGTTCGTACGGAGTACCCTTCAACTTGTCCCACATGTATGGTTATAAAAATTCCTACGTTGCATTTATTTGACGAGAGTATTGTTAAAGCTCGATAAATCTTAAGATATCTTTATAATTCGTAATAAACTTAAAAAGATAATAAAAATTAGCGGACTTTCAATTTTGATTTATTCTTATTTCTCTTTAAATATATATTTTTTTTTATCGTGAATTAGTAAATATGCGCTAATGTTAACGTCTGTAGAATGTATTTCTCCTGATATATATTATTTTACATTTTAGGTTTTTACCATAAAAAATAAATAAATGAAATTTCCGCCAAAATCATGGATGGGAAACCAAAATAATAAATAAAATTAAAGATAAAAGTTGACGGCCGCCATGCCGTAAGGAAGTATGCTGAGAAAGCTAGCCAAATATTTGTAGTATAGTTGAGTGGAGAGCCCCGCCGGTAGTTTAGCTAATTAATCACACTGGTCTTTCTTAAGGCTTTTTTTTTGGGGGGGGGGAATGTATACATTTGGTTGGAGAACAAGTACGTAGTACTACTGAACAACTTTTATTTTAGTTGTTCCAAAATATTTATTAAAAAAAATAATAACTTGCGTATATCAAGCCGCATTTATTGGACCCAAGAAAAAAAAAATGTGTAATATGAGTCATAATCGGATTTTCTTTGATGAATTTCAGGGAAAAAATGTAACTACCCACATACAGCAACGACTCCAATATTGTTTAGTTGTTGTTGAAAATTTGGTCTAGATCTACGGAAGAGATAAACTTGGTAGTAGAAATCCACTACAATTCTTGATGTTTGACACGTCAGACTTACGGTGGATTTGGCTGAAAAAACTTGATATTAGCACTCAAAAATTTTCTATGTAAATTAATTGACTGGCATGCACTGAAAATTTAATGGAAATTATTATAAGTATTGATAGATATCCTTTTGAGTAGGATTAGATTAGTTTTTGAGCCACGGTTTCAACGCTGTGAAACCTACGTCAGATCAATGACAATGCAAGGCAATGTACAGTTTGGTCTCTCATATTGCTCACCAAGGAAAATTCTAACTCTTTTACAGAATAGGACCTATGATATAAATATATATACATATATTCTCTTCTATATATGCCATCTTTTACACGGTGCGGTCGCGGATTCCAGTTCCAAAAAATTGTCAAGAAACTTTTAATTTAAAGAAGATAACAATAATACATACAACAATACTAACTTCATTTGTTACCGAAAAATGCGGGATTAATCGACTTGAAAAAACTTGAAATTAGATTTAATACGTAAAAATTACATTTTCTCTATATTAATACTGGAACTCACCTCTATTTTTTTTTTTCACGCCATATATTGGCATCCTAGCTAGTTGGCATTGCCAAATCAAAAATCTAATTTTGTAACTTTTTGTTAATCTTTATTGCAAATCTGCCATTCTTCATAATTTCATTATGATAAATGTTGAAGCAGCTTAAAGAAATATTTGTTAGAATTCGTGACTCAAATTCTATTTGTTCCGATCCAAAAGTTTCGTTGTACAATATGCATAGTATTTTTGTAATTGGAAGAATTTTTTTGAGATTTGTTGTACAAGCGGAAGGATCGTTGGGGATACGGAGGTACTATTTCTGT
This sequence comes from Parasponia andersonii, assembly GCA_002914805.1. Lineage (NCBI taxonomy): Eukaryota > Viridiplantae > Streptophyta > Magnoliopsida > Rosales > Cannabaceae > Trema > Trema andersonii. The sequence continues at coordinate 101,880 of JXTB01000260.1, forward strand.
GGTATGAACTTGTTTTATTGAGCCGATTTTTTCCGTACAATTTTCGTCTATATATATATAAATATATATGTGTGTGTGTTTTACGGTTTCGAGATTCTACATATTTCGATTTGACGGTATAAAATTTTATATTTTGTATCTTATTTTGACATAATGAAATTTTTTTCCCTGCCAGCGATTTTTTCCGATTAAGTTTTTCTATTTAAATCTGTGTATTCTTTCTTTCTTTTATCAATTATCGTTAATTAATTCTCAACATTATTCTTTTAACTACCTTGACAGATTAATTTGTAAGTATTCATAAACTTACGTT
>JXTB01000260.1:106241-231793 GCA_002914805.1 Parasponia andersonii
CTCATTACTTAACACGTGTGTAAAATCATAATTTTTCTAAGGGCAAAAATATAATTTTATGGGCTAATGTTAATACCGTAATTTTGAATTTTTGGGTATTAAATAAATTTTTGACTGAGATGTATGTAGACATAATCAAGACTAGATATATTTGGGTCAAAATATAAATAATTTTTTAAAAAGGGGACTAAAGTGAAAAGAATCTTTTAAAATTGTGGCTAAAATGAAATTTTGAGAACTTTTTCAGTCTAATCAAGTGATACCACGTGTCCCACTACCAATAGTTTTTAAAAGTTGTTAATAAAACTCAAACTATCTCTCTCTTTTCTCCTACACATCTTTCTCCTTCTTCTTCTTCTTCGCCCTTCCCCTTGCGCCGCCCACAGCTGGCCACCGGTGACGAATCAAGCCCGGACTTTGGCTGGTGTGCCTCCCCTATGGCCAGATATAGCTTCGCTGCTAGTCACCGGAGCCCGCCGCACCTCCTAACTACGGTGAATAGCATGCGAAATCGTGCTTAAGCAACGACATTTTGTGATTGTTTTTCCATCGTTCGTCACTGTTAACCGCCACCCACCACTACGAAATCGAAGCGCAAGCTTCTTCTTACCTGGGTTGACCCTCCACTGCTATCAATTTCCTACCAGGAAACTTTGGTGAGCTCCTAAAATTTTTTATGTCATTTTCGTCATAAAAAATGGCATGTGTACAATTATTTTTGCTATGTTCATCCAATGCTTATGAAATTTTAGGGGATCAAAACATGATTTAAGATAAGATGAAGAGTTGTGGATTTTTGGAAAATGGATGAACGGATTGGGGGAAAAACTGATCTGAAATTTGTGGTATTTTTCTAAATATTTTTCAAATGTGACATTTTTATTATTTTTGGATTTTAGAGATTAATTAATGTTCGGGACGTTGAAACTGAGTTTCCGACTCTGAATTTGGAATCAATGAGGTAGAGATATGAATTTTAATATAAAATATCACTATATTCCAAAGTGGCACGAAAATCGAGCAAATAGCTCGTTAATTGTACAGTTTTGCGTGCTACGAGTTAGTCCCGCACCGAGACCCATTTTCAACAAACTTTATGTCTAACCTAATGTTTTTGGGTGCTATGAATTCAGTGGTTATCTCCGTTTCTTAATATGAGGCTCCATTTGGAAATTCACTTTTTCAAGTGAACGTATCGAGATCCAGAATCGACCGTCTGAGCAACCAGGTGACAATTGAAGATATTTCTAGCGTCAATAGCTTGGTATTACTATTATTTTGAGGTAGGAGATTCAATTACCTTATTTTTTTATTATTTTTAATAAAAATTAGAATATGTTATGAAAAGTGAAATTGCGTGAATTTATTTTATTAAATTATTTTGAATGATTATTTTAGAGAATTGTGAATTTGTGAAGCATTGTAGACAACTCTAGATATTTTACGTATAATTTGATACAAGTTTTATACTTAGGATTTGATTAAATCATTGGAATTGTATTGTCGTGATGAGAGGATGTGAGCTCATGAGATTGTTTGATTTGTGATATGTGCACTATGAATTATTTATCTGGTTTTCTGTATGGTTTGAATATGATTTCTGTTGATGATTTCAATTCACTTTTGATCAAATATTTTGTAAACTTTTTTCAGAACAACTAACTATGCCGGGAATTTAGAAATAAATATTTTTCCAAAAAGGCAATTGGATGTTCTACTGGACATTTCATGTTCACCTACTATTTCTCTCACTTTCAAGTATTCGTATAATTGTGATAGTAATCTCGGTGGTCGAATAAACTGCGTAACCTGTACTTACTTTACCACTCTTTTTCCTTGATGAGTGTCCATTCTCTATTATTTTCTTTTCCAAGGAAAATTATTTAAACAAGATCAATAAATTACTAAATAGATGTATGAGGATAAATTTCTTATTGATTTGAGAACTTGAATTACAAGTATTTTCATGTAAATTATTTTGGACATTATCTAAAGAATTCAGTTGAAACAATTTATTAAAGTTTATGGTTTCTCAATAAATTTCTAAATGAGATAGCTTAAAATTCTCTTAAAGTTTGATGGATATTTTCTTAAGTAGTTAAAACTAATGTGAGTTTTAATAATTATGAAATTTATAATGATTTCAAGATTAAAATGAAATTATCTAACATCTGATTTCTCGTAAATTTTGTAAAATTAATATTTTATTTTATCTTTATTTAAAATTACTAAAAGTCACGGTCAGATTTTCAATCGTGACAATGTGGATTCTACTACGATTTGCACTACAAGAAAACATACCTATAGTGAGACATCTTGTTGCCGCTATAGAGTCCTCTATAGCAACAACATAAACATGTCATAACTNTATAAATTTTATTTAATAAATTTTAATTTTTTTAAACATAAAAAAATTAAAATAAAAAATAATAATTAATTTAATATATTTAATCTATAGCGATGACACTTGTCGCTGTTATAGGTTTTAAATAAAATTTTAAGTGGTTTGTCGCTCTAAATTTTTTTAAAAATAATAAATTATTTTATTTTACCTATAGCGACGACATTTCATCACTATAGGTTTTAAATGACATTTTGAGCGGTAACATTTACCACGCTCAATTTTGAAATTTGAATAAAACGATGTCACTCAAGTACTATTGGCGATGTTGTATAATAAATAGTCAAATATTTTTCTTCTTCTATCCTCTCGTTCATTCACTTACTCTTTCTAAACTCCACTCTCTCTCATCCCTTCTCTCTGACTTTCACTCTCTCTCTCACTCCCTCCCGTATCTACTAATATATATTCATATATATATATATATATATGCATATCTAGTTCTTTTTTCTTTTATGTATTTATGTAAATATTTTGTATTTTTTGTTTCTTTGATTAATTGTTACTGAGATTTATGTTTTGTTAGATTTCAAGGTTTTTCTTCATTAGAGAGGTAAGTTTCCCTAAATTCTAATGTAGCTTAATTGATTTTTTTTATATATAGATTAATTAATGTTTTAGATATTTATATGAATATATAAATTTTGTGTTATGATTTTGTGGAGCATTTATTGATTTTAGATAATATACTTTTTGTGAAATATATATTTTAGTTTATGAAATTTGTTAATAGTTTGATTTTAGAGTATAGAATATATTTGTTTAAGAGTATTAGTTTTAATTTTTGACTTTGATTGTTTTTTTCCAGATTGATTTTAATTCTTGTGTATATAACTTCGTTATTTATCTTTTAAAAATAATGATTTAAGAATTAATTTAGATTAATTAAACTAATTGTATTTTTTTAAAATCTGTGATATCTATAACGGCAGCATTTGTCGTGTCTATAGGTATTAATTTATATATATATTTTAAAAAATATGTCTATAAAAAATGTCGTCGCTATAGGCCATCTAATTGTGGCAACAAAATATGTCGTCGCTATAAGGAGTCTATACCGATCGACCTATAGTGATGACTATATTACGACGATTTTGTCGTCGTTATAAACCTATAGCGGTGATAAATTGATCTATAGCGATGATTTTCGTCATCATTATAGATATTTTTTTCTTGTAGTATTATTACATTATTAAAATATTAAATTGGATAGTGGAATTCACGTATCAAACAATAAGAATAAAAAATGTAAAAGAGAGCGAAAAAAAAAAAATGTATTGAACAATTCTCTGTATCATTTTATTGCAGAGGACTAGAAGTCTAAACCCAACTAATCATCACTGCTTTTCAGCCTCCAACAAAAATAATAATAATAATAATAATAATTTCATGACTACTTTACCAACTAGATGCCGGGATACTAAATTAATTACTTTGAGAGTAAATCAACCCAAATTAAGAACCATATTGTCACAAGTGAGTCTAGTTTTCTTCAACCTTTGTGTGTGAACACCTTAATTTGAATTACCTGGAAAAAAAAAAAAAGAACACGCCTTTGTTTTGAATATGGGTTTTACTAGTATAGCAAGCTAGGTTCAAATATTTTGATTATTATTATATAATTGCCACATGACACTGAAAAAGCTATATATTAGAAGATTACCTTTCACATGGGAAAGTTCGATACATCAGTGGATTGAGAATTTGAGATCAAGAACTGAGTTGAATATTATTAAATTAATTGCAAACGTAACTGCAGCACTATACAAATATAATTTCAGTCAAAAATTTCATATTGTTTCAGGTATATATTCGCTTCAGGTTAATTAATTTCTAGTTAAGAATTTCTTTTTCTCCTTTTAAATTTTCTAGTACTTACAGTATGTATAGTCTTAAATATCATAAGTCCCGGTAATACTTTTCCTCTGCGACTCATCAGGTGGTAGCTTCGTTTTTTCAAACAAAAAAGGAAGCAAGCAAAGTTTAGACCAAGGACATGAAAAATAACGATAATAATAATAAAATACTAAGAAAGCACATGAAATGTGTGAATCTTCTAGAAAACTCAACCTTCTAATAAAAGACTTATTGTAAAGTTATACAATAATCACCACTACAGATTCGATCAGCCCCTTGGTCATGCTTACGTGGTTCCTCTGTCTTAGCTAATAGCTTACCCTCTCTTCTTTCTTTCTTTCTTTTTTTTTTTTTCCCCCCCCGTCTTTTGTCTATTTTTTTTAATTTTTATTAAACACACCAAACAACCTCATAAAAATAAAAATCATATTTTATTTCCAAAATTACACACAATCTCTTTCCCTCCCTTATCTCCATGAGGTCAAATATCCTAAAAAGTCAACTAAGAAAAAGTCTCTTTTGACTAAACAAACTTCACTTATGCCCTATAAATATCAAACCCTACTACACCACCAAACGTTCAATTAATCCTCCAATCCTTCTTTTGAAAAAAAAAAAAAAAAATTCCACTTTCACACATTGATACCATCCAAACCTTACCCTTTTCTCTCTAAACCCAATTTTTTCCCCCCAACCCCCCAAACAAAATTTAAAAAAAAAAAAAAAAAAAAAAAAACCCATCATGAAGAGAAGCATTACAGAAAGAGAGCTCGAAAAACTAACCATGGCCAACTGTTTGATGTTCCTCTCACGTGGAGGATCGATCACCACTAGTGATCACCATCACCATCATCAGTTCGAGTACTCTAATTCTTCTTCAAACCTCTCACCATCATCATCGCCAAGCCGGGTTTTCGAGTGCAAGACCTGTAACCGGCAGTTCCCATCTTTCCAAGCCCTCGGCGGCCACCGAGCGAGCCACAAGAAGCCGCGATTAATGACCGGCGAAGGCGGTAACAGCTCTGACTCCCAGTCGGGCTCACCGACCAAGCCCAAGACACACGAGTGCACCATATGTGGGCTTGAGTTCGCCATAGGGCAGGCCCTAGGGGGCCACATGAGGCGCCATAGGGCCGCCTTGACCGAGAACCAGGCTCCGGCGCCTGTGGTGGTGCCGCCTATCAATATTGCTTCTTTGGCGCAAGTAAGGCCGGTTGTGAAGAAGGCGAGTAGGGTTTTGTGTTTGGATCTGAACCTCACGCCATTAGAAAACGACATTAAGTTTCTTCAGCTCGGGAAGTCATCAGTTCCTTTGGTTGATTGTCTTTTATAAACGACCGTACGACATATATACATGTATGCTTATGGATATTTATATAATTACATAGTCGAAATTAATTAGTTAGTAATCGTATATATACAGGGCTGAGGAGAGTTTTTGCCTCTCTCACTTTATTTTTCTTTTAAATTTAGGCTGCGGATTTGTTGTTTATCGTTTATATATGTTCTTCATTTTTTTTGTTTGGCCTCTTTGGGTATACCCATGTATTCATTTTCATTAGATTTGTTTTGTACATCTGTTCATTATTTACATATATACAATAAGTTCATCGATCATTAATATCATGGTTAATTTTTTATTTTTTGTTTTATATATATATATATATATATATGTAAGTGATATGCCCATATCTTTTGGACTGCAAAACAACAAATATATATATATATATATATATGCTCGTAAATCATGATCAATATTAATAATTAACGTCAGGATAACTCAAAAGCAGTAATGTGAAGTCAGTAGTGATTGGTTAAACCACCCCATATGCTCTAACCTAAAAGCATTATACATCTAATTTTCCACATGTACTTTATATATAGTGATCTCCACATTTCAGCTTAAACGCCATGAATAGTTGATAAATATATATAGTTCATGGTTCCGAACTTTTAAAAGCTTTTCCCATATTAATATTATTAGCGAGCGAAAAAGAAAGGAAGAGGAACAATTCCACATGAATTATATGGTAACTGAACATAGACTTAAAGATTTGTTTTCATAGTTATATATAGCTTGGAAGATTCCGAGTATATAATATTCTAACAATGCGGACGGCGAGTGATTGTCCTTATTAGTTTACATATATATATATATATATATATATATATATATATATATATATATAAACTTGGAAAAAAAGAAAAGAACTGTACAAATGTATAATATATGGCGTAATAAATAAATTATAATCAAAGTGTTATATGTTATTCTTCATTTAGCTTAGGAAAAGGGGAATTTTTCGTCCTTTCGTTTAATGATGTCACGCAAAAGATATAGCTCAATTGGGCGCAGTTTGATAGCTTCTAGTAGTAAATAACTACTGTAATATATATATTCATATCTTTCAACAATATTAGATAAACTTTCTTTCATTTCCTTCCCGGTAGGGGTGGCAATTCGTGTTATTGTATCGTATTTGGATCGACACGACACGATAACACTTAACCCAAACACGACATGATTAATAAACGTGCCAAAAATTTAAACCCGAACACGACACGATTAATATATGTGTCACACGATACGACATATGTAACCCGTTTAATAAACGTGTCATGTGTCATATTATGACCCGTTTGACACGATTATTCAAAATTGACACGATTATTCTAATTTAATACGATTATGCACTACTTAATTTAATTTTACTCCTATAAATATGCTTAGAATTAATCAAAATCACGTTTAGTATATTAAAATATTAATAAATGTGTCGTGTTGACACGATACAAAAACAACACATTTAATTAAATGGGTTACACTGGTCATTTTCAGGTTAAGCGGGTTGATCTGAAACTTATCCGTTTATTATACGTGTTACACATGTCAACCCGAAATTGATACAAAAATTAAATAGGTCACCCAAACTCATTTATTTCGTGTCATTTTTAAGTCGTATCGTCGTGTCGTGTAGAAAATTGCCAGGCCTACTTCCAGGTCACACTAATTCTAGAAAATTAGACACGATACTAATACAATACATTTAATTAAATAGGTTATACGGGTCATTTTCAGGTTAAGCAGGTTGACCCGAAATCTACTCGTTTATTATACGTGTTACACGTGTCAACCCGAAATTGACACAAAAATTAAATGAGTCACCTAAACCCGTTTATTTTGTGTCGTTTTCGAGTCGTATCGTCGTGTCGTGTAGAAAATTACCAGCCCTACTTCCAGGTCACACTAGTTTTAGAAAATTAGGAGGGAAAAAACAAGAAGTGGTAAATTATTAACTAAATTATTGACGACTTGCAGTGCCGTGTTATTCCATACATTCAAATATTATCTTCGCTATAAGGGTTGTTGTCTCACCAAAGTCTTCTAAGTCAGTATTGTTGTCTCCACACGGTGTTTGGGTACACATACACACACTATAAGGTACATGAAAAAGAAAGAGAACCTGACGGGGAAATTTGTATTAAGTTCTGGATTGGAGTACCTGGCACGCTGCATGCCGTACAAGTAAATTTTGCTAATTCTTTGTACATTAATAGCACAATAAATACATATACACATGTATTCATTAGATATAATTTTTGATCATTCGTTTCAAATATACTTATTTCGGTTTTGGTTTGCATGTTATATATATATTTATTTATGGATGATGAGATTTCAAAAGGGTACTTGGAAATTCTAAGGGCGGTGGTTTGTCCCACAGGCCACATTTTTGAGGGTGACATGCATGATTTATTCTAACTTGGTGGTACTAGTCATGATAAGAGTCAGCAAAACGTACATATAAGGTTTAGTATTTTTACGCGTAATATTGCATGGCAATTTCCTAATGAGGCCGCAATCTATATCACACACACTATATACATAAATGAGGCCGTGTATATATATATATATATATATATATATATATATATGGGCACCAATCCAGTAGGTATTTTTTTTTTTACTTATGCATAGGTATCAATTTGGCTAATGAAAATTTAGTATGCACATTTTTTTATTATAAAAAGTAAGAGAGAGAAAGAACATTAATGATGTACGTCTTTTCATGCACTTCATTATAGTCATTGGATCACCATCTAATAGTGATCCAACAGCTAAAAAAAAAATATCTACCCATAGGTAAAAAAAATAATACCTATTGGATTGACAACCTCTATATATATATATATATATATATATATTTATGTATGGGTGCCCAGTAATTTTTTTATATTTTTATAAATACTATTTTATCTAATTAAAATTTTATCACGTATGTAAAAAAAAAACTACTGAATTATGGATTTTTATATATTGTGTATTTGCATGTATTATTTTTCCCACTAAGACTTGATGGAAAATTATACGGCTGGATAACTAGCTAATGATCAATAATTCTATTGTGATCTAGTGGGGTTTACCTATAAGTTAATTATTTACCTGAGCAATAAGACAATAAAAATTCCAGTTCACAGAGAGAGAATTTAAGCGAATTATTTATCAATTAGTATTGACTTTTGTGTATCATGGAATTTAAGTAGCTTTAGTAAATTGTCATGGTCGTGTTGCATCATTTATTTATTTTTATTTTTATTGATAACTAGGCCATGATGTATCATGATCACTTAATAACATCATTATCGAGGTCATGGAAACCATAATGTATCTGGTCACATAAAAACAAGAACGATCAAATAACCATCGATCGAGCTAGCCAGGATAGGTTACTTGTACTCTAAGCTCGGATCAACGTCAAGACCTACAACTTGATAACGAGTTGATCATCTTACTAACCTATACAACATTATTTTACTATAATCAGCTGCTAATTAAGTCAGTTAATTAATTAAATAAAGCAGTACCCTAGATATCCATCCTTATAAGTAAAAAGTTGCACAATATTTTATCTGTTTCATTGATAATGATACTGGCTATATATCAACTTGCTAAGATCGACATAAAACTTAAAATATAAATATTGCATATTAATTTTACTTCTAAGTACTGAACACATGAACATACGCGTATATTGAAAAAAAATAAAAGTATAATATTCTTTGCAGTACTTTCCGAGAAATATATACAAGATTAATAGTTGTTTATGTTTAAATTAATATATTATGTATGCTCGGAGCTTTCGAGAATATTTATCAATCTGGACGTTTCCACTTTAGAATATTAGCCAGCTCCACAATATAAAAGACTTACTCCTAGTAGTTATTTAGGTAAACAGTTCTAGAATAGTGCTGACGCGAATTTGATAAATATGTACATGTATATCTGAATCAATATTAACGTTGTTGCTTGCAAATCAGTTTATACGTATAAATATGTATATATATACGTACATAATACAAATGCACACAGGGAAGATATACATTTGTTGTACAATTCTTAATTTTTGTCTTTGTACTTATCCCAGTTGGAACCTGTGTGTGGAACTGTGAATATCTTATTATGCCGTCCACCAAATATAGGAATCCAACAACCGTATTACAGATAAAGTTTAGGGAAACGATTTGAAAAACCAAATAAAACAAAAACAAAAGCAAAAACAACATAAGCATGCCCTTTTATAGACTTTTTAGAAATATGATTTGTTTAGTTTGGTCATGATTTAAGCAAAACTTGCGTGGAACATGACACAAATTAACGACTTAGTTTTCAGGAACTATTTTGGAAAAATAAATTAATTGCTTATTGTGGAAGGAATAATACTTTTAGAAGAATATTTATTCAAAAAATGAGAATCCTCTTTAATTGATTGTTATGAATTAAGTATTACATAAAATTGTCGGTAGCAAAATATAATAGACAATGTGTCCCTCCCACAAAAAAAAAAATCATGTCTTTCGTAGTGTCCTTAAAACTGCCCAACAATGTAATAACATTCCTTCAATAAAATCTTTAAAATTAAAATAAAACAAGAAAAAAAAAACCCTTCACACCAATTATAGATGTATGTATCAGTATATAGTATACGATTCTTTTCTATAGAAAGACTAGATTTAGATTATGCCAAAAAAATAATTAAGATGTGCAAAGAAGAACAGGTAAGTGTGACGTTTAGCTAAAGGGAAAAAAAATCAATTTTAATTTGCCAAAAATTTAAAAGTAAAAAAGGACAAATATTAAAGAAGTTGGCGAAGACCACAAGTAATTGATGATGTATTTAATTAGGCGTGTAACGGCGTATAGCCGCAGTAGCCGCCGCGTTAACTAACTACTCTCCTTGCATCATTTTTTGTCTTGTATTTTTTTTTTAATAGTGCTCATATAATTTGGTGTTTTCTACTGTCATTTTCCCTTTTGTAGTTCCTATACTCTAAGTGCTAGTTTGATATTGTTGTGTTATGAATAAAAAGCAATTGTGAGAAAAAATAAATTAGGAATTTAGCAAATTTAAGCTACAAAATTGTTATGGTTTTTAAAAAAAAAATCTAAATATTTGATAAGGTATAAATTATGTACGCCGTAAAGTAATATTTTAAATAATTTGTATTGTGAAAGCATAATCAATTTTGAAAAATAACACTTGTCTGCTTCGCTAATTCTGTTTAAATTAATAGTTACACAATAATTTTTAGATACTACTCACCAAAAGCATAAACTCGTTAAATAGCTTGGCACCTAATTTTTTCCGTAACTACTTTAAAAACTAAAAATACATGAAAAAAAAAGGTGCATCAAATCAATAATTTAATATTCCTAACTGCACTTCCAAATTCAAAGTCCGCATTTATTTGAATTTGTATCACTATAATTTGAAAACGCCATGGAAAAATGTATAATAAACTAAGTCCGTCCAAAAAATGGGTTTAAAAAGTCAGATTATTTATTATTACATGTCATCCAAAAAATGGTCCCCTTTTTTTCGTTCTTCCCCTTATGTGTATATTTAATGGGACCATCCTATTTGGGGTGTGTGTCACGCACTTGCAAGTGGGAAATTTTGACTTGGGAGTGTATAATTGACTTCCTTTACCAATATTTCTAGGATGTATAAAAGACATCGCTCATTAATTGGGAAAATTTAGGCTTTTTGTAAAAAGCAGATTTTAAAGAGGGTAAATGAGTCATTTTCTAACATAATGGGAAATTGATAATTTCAAAATTTTCAGAACATTTAATTAAAATATCTAGAACTTAATATTAGGGTTTACAATACCTAAAATTTGCTTTTAAGGGCTTCAACTTCTTATTCTTCTCCAAAAGTAGTCCCTGAGGCCAAAACAATCAAGTCTTTGCCGATGAAACTTGCCGTCACACTGTCGGCTTCTAGGCCCGATGCGCTACCCTGCGGTGTTCGTCAGAGGACGATGAAGAGATGCCGACAACTCCCGTCGTGTTACGAGCTCCGACGAGGGAGCTTGGGCTGTCCGAAAGTAATGCCACCTTCAGCATTTTCTAGCGAAACAACGTTTGTCAGTCGCCGAGCTTCCTCACTTTTGGTGGGTGTGAATTCCACTCATCCTCCTTGATGATCTACGACCAATTTCATGGCAAAAAATAACTCCGGTGATCGTGTGAGTTATTTCGATCAATTTCTCAAAATTTGATTTGATATTTACAAATATCTTGAGTAAATATTGAAGTGTTAGTGATAATTAGTAAGGTTGTTGAAGGATTTAATTCATATAAATGGATGATTAAAATCCTAATTATTAAATTACCGATTGTTACAAATTTTATAATAGAGATATATTAGTAATTATTTTTGTAAATAATTTATTTTGGTCATAAAATTTTTGCGGGGTAAAAGAGATTAAAACATGATTGAAAATGGTCTTTATGCATTGAAACGAAACCTAGAGATGAGATAATTCTTGAATAAGAAATGCAGTATTTTTCTAAATATTCTAAAAAATAATATTTACGTAATTATTTTAGTTAGAAAATTATTTTACTTGAGCTAATTATATAAGGTAAAAGAGGATTAAAAATTATGAATAATTACGGTTGGCATAAGTTAAAACGGTATCCAGAAGTACGATAATTTTAAAATAGAAAAAAAATAATATTTTCTAAATATTTTCAAAAAGTGGTTTTATGCATTTTTGGATTTGGAAGCCCAATTAATACTTGAGACCTCGAAAATAAATTCTGACTTCGAATTTAAACTCAACGAGGTCAAGAGACGAATTTTAATATAAAATATGACTATGTTTTGAAGTTACACGAAAATCAAAATTTCGTAGTTCGTAAATAGTATATTTTTGCGTGCTATGAGCCGATCTTGCACCGGTTGACAAAGTATATATATATATATATATATATATATATATATATATATATCTAATCTAGCGTTTTTGATTTCTCTGAATTTAGTGGTGACCCTCATTTCTCCATTTGAAGTTTCAGTGGAAAAGTTACTTTTTTAAGTGAGCTTATCCGAATCCCAAAACGACCGTTCGAAAATTTAGATGACTAACAAGAGTTTCTTTGAGCGTCTTTAGCTTAGTATAGCTACCATATTGAGATAGAGGTTCAATTACCTGATTTTATATCTGTTTTGATTTATAATTATATTAAAACTTATTTATGAAAAATCGTGATTTCATAATGGTTTGACGAATTGTTGAAAATCATTGGATTATACTGGAATTGGATTGTATGAGTTATTTTTCATATTTTAATATTATAATTATAGAGTAAGATAGCGGTGTGTTGCCCATGTTATAGTAATTCCCAGACTAATGTCAAGTTGAATTTTAAATCATGAGTTGATTCTTAGATGCATGATTATTGTGAACGGTTACATTTTGACATACCATAAGATCACACACTTAAGTTCCATTATTGCATTATAGTAGTTTAGATCGCTGGCAAGTTGCTGCAGTGCTAGATGAAAGACCTAGGCTCCTGCGCAAGTTTTTGGCTAATGCACTTACAAGTAGTATCAAGATGCTGGGTATTTTTATTATAGAGGTATTACATGGCTGTGATGGTAGGATGAAACTCACTCATTTATATTGGTTGATGTATGATATATACAATCATGCATTTTTAGTTTTGGCTTTGAATATGTGATTATTCTTGATACAAATCGTTTTATATACTTAGTTTATAAATGGATTTTGGAAAATGTATTAACTATTTATGTTTGGTAAAATTGCATCTATTCAAAAAGGTAATTAAATTTCTACTGAGCAAGTAAATGCTCATCTCCTTACTTCTCTTATTTTCAAGTGTTTGTCTAATTGAAATAATAATCCCAGTAGTCATATAAGCTGTGTACTTGAATCCTTGGTGGGTATTCATACTATGCTGCCTTTCCTTTCTTGTTCAATTATTTAGCCAAGATTAGTAAGTGGAAGTATAAGAACGATTTTGTTATTAATTTGAGAACTTAACTCTTGTAAATTATTTTGGATTAAAAGTTTTTCAGTTTAACTAAATTTATTAAAAATTTATGACTTCTCAACAAATTTCCAAAAAGAATAACTAGAAATCTTCTTAAACTTTGATGGGTATTAATCTTGAGTAATTAAAACTAATAAGAGATTTAATGATTATGAAATTTATAATGATTTGAGGATGAAAAGAAATTATCTTATACTTGATTTCTCATAAATTTTATAAAATTAACATTTTTTTTTATATTTTTACATAAAATTATTAAAAATCACGTATTAGATTTTCGACGGCAATACTTTTATTTATGTGGTAGAGTTTTCTTTTTCTATTCTAATATTTTTTTCTTTCTATGACGAATAATGGAGACATATCACCAATCAAATATACATTTTGGACATATAATCAACGCGCTGAATGTGAAAGTACGTACGAACCGGCGTACCACATGAGCTCTCTCAGAATCTATCTAAATATGTAAACAAGTAGTGGAAGTAATTTATGGGCAATGTATCAGCCGTGACACGATCTGGTGTTTTGTAGTATAACCGTTACTAGGGACCACTGACTTGCAATTTCGCTTTTAAGGATCCATTTTGGGACCATTACCACGTGTCATCTTCCAAAGTTACTTTCTTCCTCAAGCCATGGATAACAGCATTTGTAATGAACTAGCTATAAGAGCCCATGATTATCTTTTTAAGTATTTGAATTCGACACGTGTCACCCATCTATTGTACAAATATTTATTGGTCGCTTACTAACTAATGACGTGGCACTTGAATTTTGTGACTGTTTACTTTGGAGATTTTTTTTTTTTTTTTCTCTATATATACTTAGGAATTAAGTTGTTGATTTATCCTTTGAAGTGAACAGTATAATTCTTCTAATCTAGTAAATTAAAAATCTTCATTTCTCAAGTTCAGATATTTTACACAAAAAAAAAAAGCGAAAAATAAAAATAATCCACATGCACTCTCGATTGTCAAGTTGGGAGAGCAGTTTACTAATGTCGACATCCTATGTACTCTATGGGCATCGTAAGCATATTCATTTTATTAATGTGAAAAAATGTATTTTTATCTTATTATATGATCAGCTTTTCAAAATTATTCTGTTGTCAACTTTAACAGTTAGAACTTTAAGTCCATATTAACTTTACTTGGCTATTATGATGGATGTCTTAGAAGTACGACTGAAAGAGAGGAAGTCAAATGAGTGACGCTCTAAATTAACCACATTTTGATTTTAATTAATTTATTTTTTGTTTGTTATTATCTTGTTATCTCTCTCAGGCGCAATAATTTTCAGTACTGCTGTCTCTCGCATCCCGTTGGTACAATATTATTAATTTATTCAAAATAAACAACCTTATATATATAGCTCATAAAAACAAGTAGCAGTCAAGATTATCAACGCAAGTGCAAAAGTCAGTGCTCAACTAATAGACTATTTAATTACAATGGTCTGGTGTGGATCGAATAATATAAACCTCAAGTCAAGTGACATGTGCTCTGATTATACTCCTTTTATTATTGTAAGTAGTAAAATTATATGATGCATCAACATATATTTTTATATACATGTATATATCTATATATATATGGGTGTTTCTTCAAGAACTATTGTAATATTTAGGTAAGATATTTTGAGTTTAGATAATTTAATATGTAATCAAATGGGCAATGTTATCCGAGATATTAGTAATGCCTAATACATAATTACGTGTTTGTTTATCATTGGAATCTAAATGATTCTAATTAATAAATTAAATTCTATATAAATTTTATAGGAATTATAATTATGATTAGTCAACAATAAAATAACACGTCATATGATATTGAGCATTATTAATGTTTCGTAATATTATTCACGATCAAATTACTATAATAAGTTAAACACGTGTATCAAAAAATCTACCGTATTGAATGTTCACTGAATGTTCACGTATCATTTAATACTGTAAATAATGGGTAATTTGTTTTTTACCTACAAAGATGAATATTTTTATTGTTTAATTATTATTATTTTCAATATAATTCCATTAATATACTATAATACTCTAATTCTCATAGATATTTAAAAAGATAATTTCATTAATTTTAATTTCCCATAAAGTTTGATTCATAATAAAGCTAATTTAATATAAAAAAGTAACAAACCATTTTTTTTAACGTTAAAAAATGTATTATTCATATTACCATAAAAATGTATGATTCTAAGTAGCAAACTCATGATTCTACATTTTACCATAAAAATGTATATAAATCATAGTAAAAGAAGTTAAATTAAAAAATCAATGAAAAATATTAAATATTTGATGATTAAATTCTATAAAAAAATTTAAATTCATATTATAGGTAAATAAAATTTCTCAAAATCAAAAAGTGAAAAAAAAATCATGTTCTAAACTTATTATGTTAAAAAAGTAAACCAAATCATATTCCAAAATATTTCATTTCATATTAAAAATATTAGAACTGTCCATGAATTTAAATGGAATATTTTTATTATATTTCACAAATATAAATTATAGTCTTAAAACTCATTATGTACATGAATTTAAATTGAAAATGGAAGTAAATTAATTTCATTTTATGAATTGGAATCAGAATAGAAATATGTGGAATTAACCTGTTATTGTAGGTCACTTCATTGTGGTCAAAATACCTATTGGTGGAGGAAAAACAAAAATACTAATTGAAAATATGTATTTTTCTTAATTTTCTCAACTAAATGGGAGAGAAAGTCAGTACTGCATACCATATTGTGTAGCTAGTATACGTTATATTCAAGATTGTTTGGCAAGGTATGAATTTGCCAGCATAGTTAAGACTATGGTTCCTTAAAAGTGTGAACAGTGATTTAAAAAAATATAGAAGAAGTTAGCTGAACAAACTGTTTCATTTTAGTCTGTCTATTTATTTTGAGGAACCATTCTTACAGATTTAATTATATATAAACTACTCTCTCTGCTTCCTTGGTCAAAGCTAAATCTGCCATTGACTTCCCCATAATCAAATTTAGAGGTTTTACACAACATCTTGAGAATTTGGATTTTAGTTGGAGTGTCCAAATTGAATTCACTTTACGTATGCATTTCTTTTCTTCCCAACTTGCTTTTATCTTATTCCCTTTATTATTCCGAGAAATATATTACACTAACTTAGGAGTTTTTTGACTTAAATCATCACTTGAATTTTAAAACCCCCTTAAATACACACTCATGATTCCATAAAGAAATTTGAAAAAAAACTTTCTTTGCTGAAATGTAAATCACCATTGGGAAACTTAATTATTAGCACAAAATATTATCACAAATTGTAATTTGGATATTAGTATCCTAAATAGATAGGTTTCAGCTTGGGAAAGTCTCCCTCCTACTAGTACTAGTTGTGATATAATAGTAATAATAATATTTATAGGGAATAAGAATATTTTGAATCTTGTTCACCAAATCAAACACGTACATTTTCTAGAGAAGAATAACGATTAAGTCATACAAAAATTTCAATTTTGTTCACCAAATCTAGCATGCACCAAGACCTTTTCTAGAGATTCATGAGTCAGTGCTTGTCTAATTTGAATGGGCATAGATAAGTGACATTATTCAGATTTTACTATTCATGACGATAACTATCAACTATCAAGTTAATGATCCCGGCTGGACATAAGAATTTAGGTGATTATGTGTCCCAAAAATTAAATACCTTGATGTGGTTTCTGACTCTAAAGGCATACACAAACTATCCCCAAATTCACCAGCTTTCCACTATGGTCGTCTAAATTGTAATTTCTACTTATCAAGACCATAGAGACCTGAGATAATGGAAGTACAACTTACCTATAATACACTACGGTACAATATA
Source organism: Parasponia andersonii (assembly GCA_002914805.1). Taxonomy (NCBI): domain Eukaryota; kingdom Viridiplantae; phylum Streptophyta; class Magnoliopsida; order Rosales; family Cannabaceae; genus Trema; species Trema andersonii. Next base: position 123,727 of record JXTB01000260.1, read on the forward strand.
ACTACGCATATGAAACAAGACCATAAGAATAGAATTTTGACTTATGATTCGAAATAGGATTTGTACCTTCAAGTACGGTTGCTGGACTTTTTTTTATGGCGTGCTGAATGCTGAACGTACAAGTGATGAAAATTGAAAGTAGTGATTGGTTTTTGGTACGGTGCTGCTGAAGTCATGATTGCAAAGAGGGGGTATTTTTGTCAACTTCTTTGATCTTGGATTATGTTATATTAGTCAGAACTGAACAAATTTTGCACCCCTCAATCAAAATAAGCATAACATGGTTCAGTGGAGCTCTAGAAAAAGAGAACAAAGAAATTGCTTACTCAAAAGTCTCAATCCGTTAACTAAATGACTAACCCATGAACAAGAAAAATGAGTGTTTTTTTAATTAAAAAAAAAAAAAGAAAAAGAGAGAAAAAAAGAACCCAAGAGATAGAATGTAAGGTGTATATAATTTCACATGTTGATTTACACGCCCACAAGAAAATGTTGATAATATTCACTTCTGTCAAGTAAAGCTCATAGTAATACAGAGCAATGAGCATAGTCACATAGATAACGACCATCACAAGATGCCAGGTAAAAACAAAAAACAAGGCACAGGAAAACAACATTAGATGGACTACTTGGGAAATATGCTAAAGTAGAACAAAAAGGCATATTCTTAGATGAGATCTTAAGCTAGAAATTTCCCCCCGTACAGCAGAACTAAAGTTCAAGCATATTGCCATATAATTTAGGTCAATTAAATGGACTCCATATTATATGGAAAAGCAACATTAGCAATAGCAAATACCTGACTACAGAAACGAAAGAACACAGTCCATCGAGTCCCCAGATGAAAAGCTTGGGCCTATTCTCTTGAGTCTTAACACTAAAACAGGCTATTATGCACATGCTCCATCTAAAAATTTAGTGCTTTAACTTGCCATCACCAGTCAGCCTTTGACAGCTACAACTAGAGGCCAAAAGCAAATGTAATTTAAGGCTAAAGGGGACAAGGCATACTATAAAAGCCTAAGAAATGCATGAGAAACAAGGTCAGATTAACCCCAGGAAAAAGTTATCCAGAACTGGATTTCGTATGTCTAACCAAAAGTATTACCAACCCAATAGTAAGATCCTGCAGACAACGCAAAAACGGCTCCCATAAACGTACATAATGGAAATGTGCAACCACATAATAAGTATCATCATGCTCTCATAACAATGTTATGAACTGGATAGCTAATGTACAACCACATAATAAGTATCATCATGCTCTCATAACATTGTTATGAACTGGATAGCTAATGTACAACCACATAATAAGTATCATCGTGCTTATAAACATTGTTCTGAACTAGCTAGCTTTACAAATCAACTTATTCATTGCTACTAAATTTGTATTTGTCTATACTGGGGATGTAAACGGTGACAAGTAATGGATATAAGATAGTACTTTATTCACCCTCAAAATGAAACTTTAAAAACATCTACCAAACAAACACAATAATAAACGAGACTTTGGACCCAGTGAGATCAAACTCAGCTTCCATATCAGAAAATTTTCCCACTTAAAAAAGTGCAGAAGAAACATATGACGCATTTCACACATCAAGGCTACAAATGTAATTATTACAGTTGAAACTCTCAAGAGCAAAACTCAGAATGTAATAATTGGAATACACGAAATTAATAAACAAACAAATATTTTCATATAGGGTTTTCTTTACATGTAAAATTTTCATAGATTTCACAAGCTCTAAGCTGATCCTTCACCTCAAATAGCACAACCCAGTTGTTAATATTGAGGAGTGTGCCTTATTTAGGAGCTTCTTCCTTGTTCTCGCTCGGAGTCCCAAACTTTTGCTTGAATGAGTCCTGTCTTTGCAGCCACATCATGTGCCCCTGTAATCAAAACCCAGATTTCTTAAATCAAATTCAATATCACCAAGGCAAAGACGACACTTAAGAAAAGTGATTCAAGTTCTCAGATCTTTGATTCAGTTATATATATATATATATATATATATATATATATATATATAGAGAGAGAGAGAGAGAGAGAGAGAGACCTGGAGAGCAGCGGCCCAGGCAATGAGGAAGGAGGAAACCCAGAATTTTTTTTGCTTAAGCAGATCTCTTACTTCCATTAGTACTAATCAATAATCACTCTCACTCACTCACTCACTCGCTCTCTTCTTCTGCACCGCCTGTTCTTTCGGTGGCTAGAATATAGAAAGAAGCAAGAAGAAGGGCTGGTCTGGTTTTTTGGGCTTTACAAACGACGTGTCGTTTAAAGTTAACTGGAACCCTTCTATCTGGAACAAGGCACGTGGATACCCGGAATGTGTCGTTTAATCATTACTTGCAAAGTACTTTTTAAAACAAATAAATAAATACCGAACTCTCACTCTTTAGGCAAAGCTCCTCAAATTTTGGCTCCAAAATGAATCTAGGAGAGTTTTGCCAAGGCTTTGTTATACTTCTTAAACACTGACGAGCCAAAGAGTATTCGAACTTTTGATGAGGCCACGCAAAGCCATGGTTGTAAGCCATGGATTACGTAGACTGTACCATGCAGTACTCGGAGAAACAGTCTCTCAGAATCCTCATTTCTTCTCCATTGTTACTCCAAAAAACCATTCTCAGTACCGTCGGCTCCTCAATTCATGTAAGGACTTCAAGTCCCTGCTTCAAATCCATGGCCATTTGATAGTTTCAGGCCTCAGAGTAGACAGTTTTATCGTGACCCATCTCATGAATGCATACTCTTTTTTCCATAGAAGTGATTTATCTCGCTTGGTGTTTGATTCCATACAAAACCCAAGTGTGGTTTCGTGGAACTCTATGATCAGAGTCTATACTAGATCAAAAAGGTATAAAGATGCTCTGAAGATGTATCGTCGTATGTTAGAAGAAGGTTTAGAACCTGATAAGTATACTTTCAACTTTGTTGTGAAGGCTTGTACTGGTGCTTTAGACTTGCAAGAGGGTGCTCTAATCCACCGCGAAATAGCTCGTAGGAAGTTAGAATCTGATGTCTTTATTGGGGCCAGTTTAATAGACTTGTATTGTAAAACAGGAGAACTAAGTATTGCACGTGGGGTGTTTGATAGATTGCCTCAAAAGGATGTTGTGGCTTGTAATGCGATGATTGCTGGTTTTTCACAGAGCTCAGATCCTTGTATGGCTTTGGAATTTTTTCAGAATATGCAATTGTGGGGGTTGGAGCCTAACTCTGTGAGCCTGTTGAACTTGGTTCCAGCTGTTTCTGGACTAGGGGATTTTCATTCTTGTAAATCTATTCATGGATATGCTGTTAGGAGGGATTTTGGAACAGCGGTTTCAAATGGGTTGATTGATATGTACTTCAAATGTGGAGATGTTGATGTTGCTCGCCGGGTTTTCAACATGATGCGAGGCCGTGATGACATCTCATGGGGCACGATAATGGCAGGGTACGCCCGTAACAGATCCTTCTCCAAGGTTTTGGAGTTGTTTGATTGCATGAAATTGGAGAATCTTAAGCCGAACAAGGTATCAGTCATAAGTGCTCTTTTGGCAGCTGCTGAATTGAGAGATTTAGAGAAAGGAAAGGAGGTCCATGACTTGGCTCTCCTGGAAGAAATCCATTCAGACGTTTTGGTTGCCACTCCCATAATGACAATGTATGCTAAGTGCGAACAAATAGAGAAGGCTAAAGAACTGTTTGGCAAGCTTCAAGGAAAAGATTTAATTGCTCTATCTGCACTTATATCTGCTTTCCTTCAGTCAGGGTATTCTGAAGAAGCACTATCTTTGTTTCGAGATAGTCAGAATGAAAATTTGAAACCAGATGGGATAGCCTTATCAAGTGTCCTTTCTGCATGTGCAGAGCTATCATTACTGAAATTAGGCAAAAGCATACACTGCTATGCTGTTAAGGCCAATATTGATAGCGAAATCTCAACAGGAACAGCCCTTGTGTCTATGTATGCTAAATGTGGATACTTCACTCCTGCGTTGATACTATTCAATAGGATGCCAGCCAAAGATGTTATAACTTGGAATGCTTTGATAAATGCGTATACTCATATTGGAGAACCATATCATGCTCTTGAAATGTTTTGTAAATTACAGTTGTCTGGAATACAGCAGGATGCAGGAACCATTGTGGGTTTGGTTCCAGCATGTACCATATTAAATGACTTAGATCGAGGTGCTTGCATCCATGGGAAAGTGATAAAGGATGGCCTTGAATCTGACAATCAGGTAAAAAATTCTCTTATTGGGATGTATGCCAAGTGTGGAAGTCTATCCTCAGCTGATTTTTTATTCGGAACCCAAATGATGAAGGATGAAGTTTCGTGGAATGTTATCATTGCAGGATATGCACAGAGTGGACATGCCAAAGAAGCTATTTCTGCTTTTCACCAGATGATAGGGGAGAACCTTAGGCCTAACTCAATAACATTTGCTAGCATTATGCCTGCAGTGGCATACCTTTCAGCCTTAAGAGAAGGCATGTCTTTTCATGGCTGCATTCTCAAGATGGGAATTTTGTCAAATACACTTGTCAGAAATAGTCTCATTGATATGTATGCTAAATGTGGGCGGCTTGATTTCTCAGAGAAATGCTTTAGTGAAATGGAACAGAAAGATACAGTTTCGTGGAATGCAATGGTTGCGGGTTATGCAGTACATGGCCGAGGAGACTGTGCAGTTTCACTGTTCTCTCTCATGCAGGAAAGTAACGTACAAGTTGATAATGTCTCTTTTATTAGTGTTTTATCTGCTTGCCGACATGCTGGTTTAGCTAAAGAAGGCAAGAAAATTTTTCAATCCATGATTGAAAAGCATGGACTTGAGCCAAATTTGGAACATTATGCCTGTATGGTAGATCTTTTAGGTCGTGCAGGCTTATTTGATGAAGCAGTAAGTTTAATTAATACAATGCCTGTGGAGCCAGATGCTGGAGTCTGGGGAGCTTTATTAGGAGCATGTAGAATGCATTCCAATGTGGAGTTAGGGGAAGTTGCCCTGGATCACCTGATTAAACTTGAGCCTGATAACCTTACCAATTACATAGTTTTATCAAATATATATTCTCAATCTCGTAGATGGTGTGATGCTGACAAGATAAATTTAATGATTAAAGACTCAGGCTTGAAGAAAACTCCAGGATGCACATGGGTTGAGATTAAGAACAGGGTCCATGCATTTGTATCAGGGGATCAAAGCCACCCACAGTTTGAGGCTATGTGTCTGCTTTGGAACAAATTACTTGAAAAGATGGAGAAAATGGGGTATGTTCCTGACAGAAGTTGTGTATTACAGAATGTAGAGGAAGAGGATAAAAATTTGTTTCTTTACAATCATAGTGAAAGGTTAGCCATAACATTTGCTCTTATTAACACAGAACCCAGGTCTACCATCCACTTGGTTAAAAATCTCCGTGTTTGTGTGGATTGCCACACTGCAACAAAGTATATCACAAGGATCACAAACCGTTCAATCATTGTACGAGATTCCATACGTTTCCATCATTTCGAGGATGGTATCTGCTCATGCAAGGATTATTGGTGAACTTGATGGACAAGTATGAAATGCTGCATCATTTTTGTCTGATGACTTGAGATCCTTTAATTATAACGAGGACTTGTGTATGGCATTAGAAATGTTGAGTGGCAAGAACAGAACAAAGCTAGTTGCTTCACACTTGCTTTTAGAATCAGATTGAATCGAGGCTCTCTGGTATTCTCTTTAATACTTTAAACTTCGTGGTTTTCTTGTATATTTTCCCTTGTTATCCAGCACAAGGCTTTATTTTGCTGAAATGGATATGCTAATACGTATTGCTTCTTCCTCTTTTTTAGTGCGTGTGTGATTGCAGATTGGGCGACTATAGTTGAAAGATAGAAAGAGCCTCAAGGCACTGAATTTGATTGCTTTGACCGTAAGTGTATAGACCTCAACGGTCCTTTCCCTGATTTTTTTTTTTACTGTACGAACTTTGTTTCTGAGCAATTGGCATTGGCTGTATTACTTATTAACTTATGAGTTTCACCATGGCCCAGTTGGCATGCGAGCGTTGAAGCTTTTTACTAGTTTACTTAGTACACCAATCATTCTTGTTTTTGGGACTGCAGGGCTGGTGATTTCAGAGGGAACTTTTAGTATTCAAACGCAGTAATGTGGATGCCTTAGTTTACACAACCAGATGCTGAACCTGGATGTGCACGGTGATGCTAGTGCCAGAAAGTTTTGATGGTTACATGGACTATATTCATGACGGTTGACTGACTTTCAACCAAGTCAAGGACTGAATGTGCCGAGAAACAAGGGCTAGTGGTTCGAGTAAACCTCTCTTTTTGTGTTGCATTGATTTGTTAGTTCGCTTGGATGATAAGTGAGGGAAGAAAGGAAAGCTTTAAGAGAGAACAATGCTCTACTTCTCTGTGATTATCTCATACAAATGCAAATGACTTTGTTATATCTCAGTGTGATCACAAACAACAACAACTCTGCCTTCGGCGCCAATTCAAACTCAATGAATGTAATTAATTAAGGTTGTCTTTTGACCAATTCTGAAGATCAATGTTGTATACTGTGCATGCTGCTGGTTGAAGTAGAACCAATTCAAAATGACTTTTTATATATTTCTTGTTGCTTATGAACTGCCAGCTCTACCAACAGGGAAGGAATTTTTTGCAAGTATAGCTTTATTAGTATTACAAGATTTGATACGAATTTACTCTGAGTCACAAACTAGGTATAGCAAGTGTCCATAGCTCAGTGGTAGAGCATTTGACTGCTGATTAAGAGGTCACCGGTTCGAACCTGTTGGGCACTTATCCCACATTCAGTTTACTTTTAAGTGATACGTTTTTTCTAACGATTTCTTTGGGAGATAATCCCTAATGGCAACCAAACTTCTAAAATATCTACATCATCCTCTAGAGTAGAACAACACCAAAATGCCCCCAGTAATTTTCGGACCATACTAAATGCAAATTTTGCTTTATTTAACCCATTAAAAGTAGTTTGGTCCAGATCGAAAAGAAAGAATTCTGGTCCAAATATGATATTTCCATTCCAACATTCAAAGGAGAAGGCTTTTTTCCTTTTTTTTTTTTTTTCCCTACTTATATCTAAAAAGGATGCGGCAAATGATCATTACAGAGCGAGAAACAAATCTAGTTCGTTAATGTGCTACAACATACAGCCGCTTATCGACAAAAGACCATAAATTCTTCTAAAATTTCTCATAACGAAAAGAAAAAAGATGCGTAGTATTTTGTGACAGCTGACGGAAATTCCAACTGGGAAAGAAACAATCTTATTTTCTAGAAATGATATCCTTTCACTTTCGAATCATCTTTGCAGGAGCAATTTCAGCTGAAAGAGTGTGCACAACCTATCACAGGATGTAACACCTACACACAGCAACTAAAAAATTACATATCACTTCCAACGGTGTTATATCAAAGGCATGTGACAAGAAAAACACTTGAAACAATTGAGGCCCCGGTCAAAATGCTGCAGTGTTCCCGTATAGTGAGACAGTTGAGATGAATTAGTGCAGAGCTCGGAAGAAATTCACTATAATTACCTCTCAAGGAGGAGGGAATACTTTACAGCGCCAAAAGAAAGACTCAGAAGTTTGCACTTCACCTCTCATCTTCTGTGTGTAATGCTCCAAAGTATGTGCATGCTCGTCCATTATATCATTAGGCACAGTATCTTCGGCTAGCCTCAGTGCCGCCATCTGAGACAGTTGAAAGTTCTCTCCAGCACATTGCAGCTTTCTCACAATTTCCACCTCTCCAAGCATAGCAAGGCAAAGTAACAACGATTTCAACTCACGCTTTGCACCAGCTGTTGGAGCCATGCCCTTCAAATGATCCACCAAAGCCATCTCCTCACCAGCACTGCAATTTCCAAGAAACATCTTGTATAGAAGACCGTGATGAAAGTATACAATGGGAATCCCAAATTAAAATAAGAAAAATTTACCTGCCAGGACGAATTTTTCCTCTCTTTCTCTGACGCCTTATGTCTCGTGCCTTGCTTGTCGCACTTGAGCTGATGGAAGTGACACGGCTGTTCCTTGACCTGCAGAAGAGATTTGGCAAATGCTTGAAAAAAAAGTCGGTGGGAATTAAATCCCCCTAGCTATAAAGTACATGAGAGAAAAATCTACTTTTCAATATACTCCAATTCATCACGTTGATCCAGCGTGGGCAGAGAAAGTTCAATGAAACAAAAAAGGCTCCATACAATACATGGTGTCCAATATTTCAAACAGGTTAAAAGAAAGAGAACATTAATAACAGTGACATTAAGAGAGAACATAAATTGAGAAGGAAATCGTCACAGTAAACCAATCTAACAATCAAAATAGTGAAACAAGACAAATATTTAACCACGTAGCCTATTAACATCCTTTAAATGTTAAAACTGAACAAAACCGAGGAACAAAAGATCATGGAGATAAGCAACATCACTTAAAATACAAAGGCGTACCCCATAGTGTAAGCACTCATTCCACTGAGGTTACTGCTAGCTTCTGAAGCAGCATCATCATCGAGATCAGTCATTGCCTGTTCCTCTGACTGGATCTTAGCAGCAAGAAGCAATCTCCTTTGTCGTACAGCTAAGTATCGAGCCAAGTACTTCCCTACTTTCTCCAAACCTTCCTCATATTCACCAAAAAGCGCACTTGCACAATCCAAAGATGCAGTTTTGACTTCTGAGATCAAATCCTGTCTATTGTGCATCAAGGCAACCCTTAAAGCCTCCTCCCATTCTCTTGCACTAATTAACAAACTCAACCCATTGTTAACATCTCCACAATACTCCAGTGAAATTTTGGCAGCTTCCCCAGGTTTACCAAGAGCTTGAAGTTCTTCACAAAGCTCATGAGCCAATTGTATTATCTCTTCCCTTCCAAGTTTAAGGAGCCCAGCAACCGTAAGCACCCCACTCCAATTACCACAACAACGATAGGACTTCAAAGCCTTCTCTAAACTGGTACAACATAAATACGTTGTAGCAGCATCCTCATAGTGTTTCTCATCACTAAGATGATCCCCCCATGCCTCAAGGATTTGACTCTTCTTGGCGGGATCAGAAATCAGTTGAAGTCCCAATGGAAAAAGTTGAGGATTTTGCTTCATGAGGTTCATGCAATCTGCATAATAAGCATCCCCTGCGGAGACAATGTGCTTGAGAGCTTTCTCAAACCTGCAAAGCTTAAGGTCAATATTATAACGCATTAAGTCAAGTGGCAAAAGTTCCAGTTCTTGAAGAAAAGGAAGAAATTCTTTAGGGTCCCGCTGAGAGTTTAATGCCACAATAGCTGCAAGATTCAAATCATACAGGCCCAAAGCAGCTTGGAAAACAGGCTCAGGATCAGATAACCACAAGAGATGCTTCAAGGCCTCTTCAGCAGAGGGGTAAGAAATTCTCCTTGGGTCCTCTGAACCTAATAGTTCCATTTCGCGGATAACTTTTATTCTCTCCAAAGCCTCTTCAAGTGCAGGGGGGTCACTACGAGCTAGGGTTGTCAAAATACAGAGTTCTCTTGCAGGACTCTCAGGTAACTGCTCCTCAAGACCCATCCTTATGGCCTGCAGGACCGAGGAAACCTTGTTAGTAGCATCACGGCCTATTGAACATCTGGCTTGCACATCCCTAGCTTCTTTGGAGGAAGGCTGAAAATTAAATTTTTTGTATGACGTTTCCATTATATTTTCATTCTTTATGGCACAAACAAACTCGGTTATGTAATTCAAACTGTTAACCTGCCTGACAAACTCTGAAGCTGAATGCAGAAACAGCTGCCAGCTACAATGATCAACAATGACATTAAAATCAATTCTGTGCCGCCTCAGCATGAGAAGTGAATCTCTAAAGCGCCGCTGGACCAATGCATTGCAAATTGATGAAAGGACCAATTTCCTTGGGTAAATCGATTCTAGGTTTCCCCTAGTTGTTTGTAATATGACAGCAGCCTCATCTCCATGGAGGACGCCAGCAATTTTGGCAGCTCTCTCCCATATATTTATGAAGTTAACATTATCATCTTCTCTCCTTTTACTAACATGGACAAAATCCGTGTACTTTTCTAACTCGCCATGCAAAATATCATATATGTCAACAATAAAAAGAAAATCCTGCTTAGTTGAAAGAATCAAGTGTGTGATTACTTGGTCAGCCAAATTTGAGTAAAAAGAGAAACTGCTGCAGTTGTTGCATAGTATCTTCCCATTGACATGCAGCCTACTAAGTTCATCAAGTCCGAAAATCAATAGTCCACTGTTTCCAACTGGAACCACACTCATCCAAGGGCAAGACGATGAAAAACTTCGTTCATCATATTTCAAAGTTCCCATGGAGATGCCCAATTTTGGTGCATGCTCATATATCTTTCCACCATAAAACTGAACAAATGCTGTAGACTTTGATACATGATTGGGAGCGATACCAATAACCAGGTCCTCTAGAGATATTTGGTTGGATACATTTGCACGCCAACCTGAGCATGTCACTGAACCTGGCACATGATCCTCAGAACAGACAAGCTCAATTTCCTGCAAACGATAGCCAAGAAGCCGATCCTCACTCAGTGAAGTGTGGGATAAGTTACTATGACTGAAACCATAGTGAGAAACAGCAAGGATTCTATGTGAGTGCAACCATATAAAATGTATAAATGACCCAAGTGACATATCAGATATGCAGGCTTCAACATTGAATTCTCTGCCTTCTAGCTCTTCCCAAATATCATTTGGAGGAAACTCTACGACACACAAACAGCCATTTGACAGAAAGGCAGCCAACCAGTTCTTAGAATTCCTGGAATAAAAAGCAATGTCTCGGACAGCACTGGGAAACCTAAGGTTGAATAAATACATTGGAGGTGGCATAAGGGATAAAGAAAGTGGGGTTACAAGTATTCTGGAGTCATCAATCACTAGTGCAGTTGAGTTCTCCATAACAGCTGTCTTCCAGATAAAACTATACAGCGTGACTTGGCCAGAAAGAGTCCAACAAATCAACTGCAATGGCTTCACTGGATCCCACATGAAACTCACTTTATCCTGCCTTGAGAATCTAATTTCTTGTTTCAAATACCAATGATTGTTACTGAAAAACCAGATCTTTAAACATTCATAATTCTCACATCTGACTAGAGCTGCAAGAAGATCAGAACTACAATTCCACTTGAGCATTTTTATTGTTGAATCCACTTCCTCATTAATGCTAAACAAGCTTCTTTCTAACCCATTCCTCTCATAAAACACAATTGAGGGACACTTATTTTCTGCTTTTCTGTCATAGACACATGCAATTTTCGCCCCACTGGGCATCCAATCCAAAACTGGCTCCACAAACAGCTTCAGTTCTGAAGCAGCATGCAGCACCCCTGAATCTCGCTCCCAAACTTTCAGCCTTTTAAGCAAAGAAGTAGACTCTGACTCGTCACTAAGTGTTGCAAAGTATTTACCATCACCCCGCCAAGAGATGGGGCTCTGAAACTCATATCCAAAAGAAATATTTGGTTCATCTGAGACCATAATGCAGCCAAGTTAGCAAATTTAATCAAAACATGTCAAAGTTCTTGGCGAAGAAAATGAATCAAGAGTCCATTATACAAAAGCCCAATTTTCAGAATTTATTATATTAGAAGGCTAATAACTTGCTTTTAAGTAGCTTCAAGATTCAAGTATTAAGAAATATGATCATTCAAGTAAACGGTAAGTATTTTGGTTAATACATTGCTCTCTTGATTTCTAGACAATTCAACAGTCTTCCCTATTTTATGAGATTAAATACAATATCATCTGTAAATAAGATGACACCAGAAATCATAACATAGTGTGTCCAATGAGAAGATGAAAAAGAAATGAAAGCAACCAATTATGGTCCTTCATAAATAGCATTTTCTTAGATGATACTCAGCCAAATATGCTGCACACTAGCCAAAGAAATATCCGTGTTCCAATCTAACAGCGGCCTCAATCTCCACTTATGCACTGGTTCCAGGTATCTTATAATTAAAAAAAAAAAAAAAAACTTATTTATATGTAAACATATATTACCCAAAAAAAAAAAAAAAAATAGTGTTTAGTTTTCCCTATTTCCATAGCACGGTGCTGGCCAAGACGGTATTCTTATATAAGTAAATTGAAAACGTTATGAAAAAATGAGGAACAAAGGAAATAAGTCCTTACGTACGTCAACACCATCCGGAAGATCTCTAAGTGAAGTCTCATACAACAAATCCCAGTCATGAGTCATCACTAGCATCTGCTCAAAACCGGTAATGATGCAAAGCAAATCTCCATCTGGACTGGGTGAAATGCATCTTACACCACCTTCAACTTGACCAACAACTTCTGTGAATTTACCATCCACATTATGCAACAACATTAGGCCACTCTGAGTTCCCAATAGCAACGCCTCTTTCTCCATGACATAATCAAAGGAGGTGATGCAGTCCCCATCCTCCAATTCAATACGATCAACTTCCACCGGCAACGAAGTTCTCCTCCATGCTCCTTCATTCTACCACACCACGAAAATCCACTCTCCAGTATAAGAAGAACGAATACAAACGAAAGAGAACACAATAACACAACACCAACAATAAAATGAAGTTTCCAACAATCCCAGCCAAGCAAATGAACTTGACCTCCCTCCCACAGATGCTTTTAATAATTAAAAAAAAAAAAAAACCTAATCTTTATCCGAAATACCCATTAGCGTTTTTATAAATATAAATGAACAAATACCAATTCTGAAACTTTTACTCAAAATTTTTACTACATAGCTAAGTATTTAGATGAGCAACAAGGGAGGAGCTCAGCTAACCTGGAAGGAAGAAAGATGGGTTGTGTATACGGAATTGGTTGAAGAAGCGAAGAAGAAGCGATTGCGCTCAACATCGAAGGCAGAGAAGGTCACGACCTCTTCCTTGGACTGCAATCCCAGGTACAGTGAGACCTCCGAGTAAAGCTTCAGATTATTCATTTTCTCGAATATTTTTAATTCGAAATAAAAAAAAAATAAAATAACTGGTTCCTGAAATGGAAGAAGAGAACGATATGAATAGCAAAACCCTAAGGTCAAATGTCTAACCAGTTCGACTGGAAGTGAGTGAGTGAGTAAGGTTTTAGGGCTTATGAGAGACTTGGAAGTTGAAGAAGGCCAAAGAAGAATAAGAAGAAAGACGAAGATGGCTTTAAACTTTAGAGCCAGGGCTTACTAAACCTAAATGCCGTTTTATTATAACTTGTCGGCGCACATTAGCAATAACTCCTATGTTTTTGCTATTTTGCGCTGCTTCCGGTTTCGAGTGCTCTACTTGGGATGGTAGTGGTTGCGGTACGGATGAAACAGAATAATTGAGAAAAAAATAAAATAATGAAACCCACAATTAAATATATTAGTAACTTGACATAAGTTTGATTGATTCAAGTATATAGCTAACAAAATAAAAATCAAATTCATTGGAAAAAATATATATTTGAATGTGTATGTGTAATGATGACTAATCTTATTCCTTAAAAAAAAAATGTATTTTCAATAGTAAATATTTTAAAAACTAAAAAAAATATTATAAACAAGACCCTATTCTAGTGTTTCTCATTCTTCCAGTCGCCCCAAACATGAACTCAAAAAACAGGATACCTCAACCAAACATGTATCTAAAAATACTAAAACTCAATAAACCAAAATAATGATTATAAGTTTCATCAATTTTGGGAAGTGCCTACAAGTCAACCAATGGACACTTTTACTAACATGATAATAGATAAATAATTTTTTTCCAGCCTGTTTTAGACTCTAATAAAGATGGTAACGGGTTGAGCTTGGAGTAAGTATGACTATCCCACTCTCTTTATCTGCAAGGAAAAATCAATCTCATACTTGCCTAGTTTCTCTATTTAATGAGACAGGACAGATTCAAGTATTCCCTCTCCGTACACGTGGGCAAGTACCCATACTTGATAAATTTTATTAAAAAAAATATTATTTGAAGAATTTGAAAAAAAAAATGAGAGATAAGATGAATTTAACGAGAAAAAAAATCTAATGACAATATCATAAATTAAAATTAGTAATACTTCAATAGTATAACTTAATTATTATATATACATATTTATTTATGTGCACTTTATATGAAATAATACAAATACCTAATAATATATATATATATAGATTGCCAATTCAATAGCTATTTTTTTCTTTTACCTATATATATATAGATTGTCATTCAATGACTATAATGAAGTGTATGAAAAAACGTACGTCATTAATGTTTTTTCTCTCTCTTACTTTTTACAATAAAAAAATATCAATGCTAAATTTTCATTGGCCAAATTGATACCTATGCATAGGTAAAAAAAAAATATACCTACTGGATTGGTGCCCATATATATTATTTTATATATATAATTGGGTTGGCACATGTAAAGGTATGGGTTAGGTACGAGTAGAGATGTCAAACGGGTCATACTAGTCTATTTAAGTTAAACACAAACATATTTTTATGTAGTGTCGTGTCGGTCCGTAATATAAAATCACTAGCTCGGTATGGCACACTGGCTCATGCTCTAACGTGTCGTGCTTTCATGACGTGTCATGCCAACCTATGTACATTAACATTAACGTGCCCGTTTTTGGGGTCCAAAATTGGCCAATCTAATTAGTAATTTTATTAATTTTAGTGTTCCTTTTATCATTTTTTTTTTCAAATAATTTGAATTTATATAAATCAAAAAAGTAAATTTTATCTTAACTAGGTTGCATTGCACCTACTTAATCATAAATTCATAATTATTTCAAATTCTTCTCTTTTTTTTTGGAATGAAAGTCTATCAAGCTCAATAAGCATCAATAAAGAGTAGAAAGCATCTGAACTAAGTTGGCACCAAATTATCTCAACAATTCCTTGCTTAATGACTCTTGAAAGATAATTATTATTAATAAGAAAAATAGAAGAAAAGAGAACAATGGTTTAGAGCTTAGAGCTTGAATAATTTCACTTGTGTGACCTCCCTTATAATTCCACGTAAGGTGTTAAGAAAAATAGAAAAAAAAAACATGTATATAGGAAACCAATTATAATAATATATAAGTTTAACACGCTAACGTATTGTGCCTGTCGTACTGGCATATTGTATCATGATATGTCATGTTGTGTCTGTGGGTCATGCTACTTAGCCCATCGTCGCTAATTCATTGGCCCGATATCCGGATTAGGTTTTTCTAAGTAATATCCGTTTCCACTCGGTTTACTAGAATAACTAGGTATTATCCACCCCGTTAGGATTAGGTCCCACGTGTAAATGGGCTGGTGAGTGATTGATCAAGTCATGAAACTGAGTCATTTTGATCAACATGGCTGCAAGTGGACTGGATTTATTTGTTTGAACTGACTTAGACCAAAGGCGTGGCTACTTCCACCAAGAAAAGGGCTAACCCTATTCAAACTGAAAGAAGTACCTCACCTCACTTACGAAGAAATAGTTGGAGCCCAGCCCCTACTGTAAGAGTTTGCTTTTGTTTCATCTGTATAAGAGCTAAACTCTAAACAATCACTCCATTCTTATTTTGGTCTCTCATTTTGGAGTGATTCAAATTTGATAGATAAACTATATTTCATTTCAATTTTCGCTTCTAAATTTTAGATGTCACATTCTACTATTTTTCTCTCATAGTTTTGGCCCTAGTTCGAAGGGCTAAAACTGAGACGTAAATATAATTCACAGATCAAGTATTAAACATTTAGAAAATCAAATAACATATCAGAATTTTGGTTATTTTCGAAAGTCTAATAGAATTAACAATTTTCCTTAAGCTAGTTGGTCTTATAATGCACATTAAGGGGAAAAATAAAAGAACAAAAATAGCGAAATGTTGAAAGAATATGTTAGAAATATAAAGGACATATTGGTCGTGATTAATACTTTATTCGTCTTCGAAGGTATGCTGCCATTAAAGATGAAAACACATGTCATTTTACAGGTTTTGTCGTATTGAGTGCCCCAGTAAGACGTGTCACAAGAAAACGACACAGCGCTTACAAATTTCTTTTGCTTACTCAAGTATAAAAAGGACAAGTCATTTGTTTGAAGTCTTCCAAGAGAATGAATTCTTTTAAGAATTGATATGCCGTTGCATCTACAAAACTACGTCATGATCATCTAAATTCTGATTTCGTTTAAGCTGTAAAACGTCTGTCCTGTAAAAGTCCTCCGTCTTGTCGTTTGCGCAATAAAACTTCATATGGCTTAGTTAATCCTATATATAACTGTTACTATTACTATTACTTTTACTAATTCTTCACCAAGAGGAACTGCTTCTAAAATTTAAGAAGTTCTAGTTATGTTCAAAAATTGAAGAGGAGAAAATTTTGACTCGTGCAATTTTAAACCGGGGTAAGAGATACAAATTTGACATCGTTAAACATGTTTGCTACTAGCCTAATGAGTGTGTCAGTACCAATTAACAATGCAATGTACACTAACCACTAAAAAAAGAAAAACATTAGATAATCTTCAAAAGGGAGATAGATGTACTTAAAATAAACACAAAAAAAAAAAAAAAAAAAAAAATTCACATTCATTTCATCTATATAAGCTTCAAGTACAATGGTAAATGTAGTTACAATTACTCTACATATATCGACTTTTTTTTTTTTGAGAAAAAAAAAAGAAAAGAAAAGAACAGAAAAGAAAAAAGTAAAAAAAGCTAAGTACATTCTCTAGCGAAAAGGAGGAAGACAACAACAAAAGATTCAAGAGTCAAGAGTGACAGGAGGCATAAAAACAACTTTCTAATAGAAAAAACTTTAAAAATGGGAAAAGGAAAGGGGAAGGGTGGGAGCAAGGGGAATGGCTAATCATACCTGTGATTCGGGATCTTATCTCCTTTGGTATTTCTTTCTGTATCTTTAAACGTCTTCATCATTCTTGCCAAGTTGGTAAGAGCTTCAACCTATTTTGATTGTATTCCTATCATGTACAAGCTTTCTGTACTTCCTAAAATTCAAAACTAAAAGCTCACAAACCCCTATCGGCAACCAAAAAGGAACTTGCCGAGGGTGTGCATCCAGTGCTGTATCATCGACAAAACTTGAGGCCTTAAAGCAGCAACTAAAAGCCATACTGGACCTAAAACCTCTAGCAAATGCAGTTCCTACACAATTCTCTAATCACATTGAAGAACGAACTAGTTAACCAAGGTCTATACCCTTTGATTTTGCTTCTTCAGCAATAGTTTTCTTAACTTCAGGATTTGTGTAAAGGTTCTGATAGTATTTCCAAAGCTTTACAGAAAATGGATAAACGGACAACGCTCTTCTGTAAAACCTCTGAGAGATGACCTCAACACCCATGATATTATTACCCAAGATACTAGCAACTTCAACCCATATGCGCTCCGGTGGTATGGGAACAGCGTGAAAAATTGCACCAACTAAGTTTGAGCTTGCCCAGAACAACAAACTGGCCGGAGTAACATCAGTAGAGTTGTTGTGACCACTTAAGAGTTTGCAGACACACAGAGCTAACTCATAGTTGGATGAACATATGTCCAGGATACCTTCGACAAAATCGACCAAACACCTTGGCTCATTCAATAATTCGAGTAAAAGAGATGGTCCACACCACACTTCAAGAACCAAGTTTACCAGAGAAAAATCAGATGAAACAGGAGTAAAAAAGTTGCTAATTAGCTGTCGCACTCTTGGTTTCTTGATATTGTCAATAAATTTTCTGGGCAAAGGCTCAGGGACAGAGAAAACCAGGGATTCACCTATGTACTGCCCCAAAATGTCCACCATACCTCTGACAGAAGCGCTCTTCTTCAATTGTGGTTCATCAATGAGCAAAAACAGGGCATGCCCTCCAATGCAGTACTTGAAATATATTGGGATGGCAGCTTTCAATGCTTTTTCAACAGCTATTCGAGCTCCAAGACGATCATTCTGTAATAGCTTATAGAGAGAAAGATTAAGAAATCCAAACATCACATCAACCGGATCTAGACTAGAAAGGGTTTCCAGGATTGAATCAGAAGCTAATATTATATTCTCTCTCTCCATTCCATGCAGTGTACCATTCTGAAGATGATGAACTTCACAAACAGAATGAAACCAACGCTCCATGAGTTTCTTACCAAAGTCATAACCTCCATTCTGGACTGCACATTGTGCATACTGATTCCAAATACACTGAATTCCTGGGACTTCTTTCGGCCAGTTACGAAGGGTTTCCTCAAAACCCGAAAAACTCTGCTTCACAAAATCCTGTTTATGTGTTCGTAATGATATTAAAACAAGTTCTAAGCAGGACGGATATAGTCCAAGATATTTATCTAACAAATTCCTACAACTTTCCAAACTGTCTAGAGCAGCCATGCACCTGATATGGTTGACAGCAAAAAAATGTGCTGATCTCAGATTAAGATCACTTTTAAGTGATTCAGTTTTCATCAACGAATCAAGAGAATATACTCCTTTTTCCATCAGTTTAACAGCCCTCTGCTTCTCATCATCTAGTAAATCAATGGAAGGCCATTCAATTTCTGACACTTGTTTCTCACATTCAAATTGCTGTACCACAGCATCTGGTAGTTTCCTGTAAATAACTAAGTACACACAAGAAATCCAGAATATGCATTTATCAGAAATTCTCAGGCATGAGTGTATATCAGAGAGCAAGACCGGAGGTTCATCAGAATTGGTGTCAGCAGCGAGGAGTTCAAATATTTTCTGGATAGCCTTTTCAGCATTCCCAGACATGCACAAGCAGTCTATCATTTGCAAAAACAGATCTAAGATGCAAGCACTAGCATGGATGCCATCCCAATCAGGTGCACTATTATTGTGGCAAAGCGCTAAGAGTGCTGAATTATATGTAATTAAACGATCATCAAGATGCGCCCGACTGTTGATATACATAAGCCAGAGTTCATAAGATCCTTCATTGTATTTAACCTGAGAAGAGGAAAAGAAATGTTCCACAGAAAACTTTCAATTCTAGGTCCCGAATGAAATGGGGAAACATACCTAAAGATAACACACCACGAAGTTCCAATGCAACAACCAGAACAATATAAAATTGACAACCAAAGAAGAAAAAAATCTGGTAGAGAGGAGCTCTGCTACAAAGAAACATTTGCTATTTCAATTCTTGAAAAGTGACAGACAATATGGTCAAATTTCCCCTCTCTCCTTGTTTTTAAAATATTGTGCTTTGTGTTTCTACACAGGGAACTTCATAGACAGAGAATCACACTTAAATTGAGATATAAGTCGAGCATGATTCCATCTAGCAGCAAAAGTTGATTGTCAATCAAACACCTGGGTCTTAACTCTCTCAAATGAAAAATGACACGCAGGAAAACCCAGCTATGGAAACTATGGAACATTAAAGCTCACAAAAACATCAAATATGCTATTACTCGTATAAGTATGTACGTAAGTATGTATGTATGCATGTATAGACTTGCAAAGAAAGAACTAACATAGCAAAATCAATAACTTAGACATTCTAAAATATTCTCACATTAATGTTGGTTCATGATACCAAATTCACACACCCCCTCCACCAACAGACACACACATAAGATTTGATCACACAATGTAAATTCCAATGTGACATGCAACAACGTTGAAGAATCGGTCAGTCTTAACAGGTACACAGACAACTATTTCATAACTGCTTCTAATATACAAGACTAACCAAAAAAAGCAACTTACAACTAGGAAATAAAGTTATCAGAAACAACTTAATTACAACATCAACAGGGCTGTCTCCACACATGGAGACGCTAACTACATAAAAGACTCCAAACAATAGGAAACATGAAATATCATACCGCATAAGAGAACATGTCATCCTTCCCGCTCAACCTCAAATTACTATAGTAGATAAGAAGATAGAATATCCAGAGAACTAAAGATTTTGGATCAGCCTCCAGAGCTCGAGATAAAACAGGAAGAGCCTGCAAAACTCAATTAAAAACAAGAGGAAGTGAAGCTTCTGAATGTGATTCTATATACGGATGATGCAGATCACATTCTAAAAATGCACACCACAGAAATTACCTCTTTCATAGCCTCAAATTTGTCAACTTCCTGATTGAAAATTAAAATAGCCGTTTCCAAGGCTTGCTCATTATCAGCCAAAGATTGTTTGAGATCATTCTAAGTATACATCATTCCAGAAGGAAAATTAGCAAAAACAAGATATTGGTCCAACAACATATTCGTACAGAGATTTATCAGTTCTATAAACCAGATAACTTGAAAATTATGGAGATTCAAGAGTCAACTGGGCTGCTTAGCATAGCAGGAGAAACAAAAGAAAAAACTAGGCCAGAAATTCTACCAGAAAGTTCATATATATATATATATACATAAAAATTAATCTAATAATGTCATCATACACAAACAGTTGCAGTGTAAGATATTTTACTAGTGCAGGAGACAAAACACAGGTAAGATATTTTACTAGTGCAGTAGACACAACACTGGCACACAATAATGTTATTTATTCGTTAATAAATATATAAAATGCTCCTAAATAATTAATAAAATTGTAGTCGCCACTACATCAAATTCCTCTGTAAACTGATTTACAACCACAATTGATCTAAGAATAGTTTCAAGCTCAATCACAAATAATGAAAAGACCACAGTTTGCAAGATTATAGTAAGGAATAAAATTTTGTTACCTTATATACAAGATTACAAGGACAGAATTTTCATTTTAACATATAATTCACAAAAGGCATAAAAGTTTAAAAAGAAGTTTAAAACTGAAAACTTATCATGAAACTGATGACTCATGGCACTAGAAAATGCGATGAACAAAGAATATTACCAGACAATGAAATATTAGGGTCATAATAAAGAAAGAGGAACAGAATTAATACACAAACCACTCTGCCACTTTTACTCAGAAAATATGATGACTGTCCACTCCAACTTCCAAGGACCTCTATGCGACCATCACTACAATGTGAGAGTAGCCTGTGTGCAGGCAAATCGTTTTGATGCAAATTTGATAATGTCAAGGAAATACTGAAACATTTCTGCCAGCACTGGTCATTTCTCCACGCTAAAGCAGATTCGTATGAATGATCAGTTTTCAGAGTATCTAAGCCAACTAGATATGTTGGTGACATCATGATATCATAGAACTTGGGAACTTTTGCTGCAGCATTACAAGTATTTTCAAAGTTATACTAATCCAACCAGATATATGTGAAAACACTACAAAAAGTGTACTGGTTCCAAAGTTAAAGGGATTTGCATACCATCACTATCAGAATCACCATTTTGATCACGAGACATAATTGCATCCCTAACATGCTGCCAAGGACATTCATCATTGTTGCACTTTCCTCGGAGCTCATACATGCAAAGTGGCCTAAAGGGGTCAACTGCAATATCACAAGTATAAGAGCCAATTTCTCTCCCAAATAATTCTTTAACAGTCTCATCTGTTGACTCAGTTTTAGTACTGCTCCATTGGATTTTGTCAGAGTTGACACAACCATATGTGTCATTAATATCACTAGAGTAATTCTGTCTATTTCTAGTCAGCCACTCCCTTAAAGTCACTTCTGAAGTACTTTTCAAATTGCCAAAAGCACTTTTGAAGATGTTAGAAGTTGAAATCTCTGAAACTAATATACGAGAACCTTCTTTGTCATAAAATCTACGTTCCTCAGAATTAGTGAGAGAGTGAGAGATCAAAGAATTATTTTCAATGCAGTGGTCATGTTGTATCTCGGGTGCCTCAGAGTTACTTCTCTCCCATCTACCAGGCCCTAAAAATAAGAAAAAGAGATTGACCTAAAACATATAAAATACTAATATAATATAAGAGAATCCAAAAAAATCAAAGCTAGTTCAATTGTGCAGACAAAAGACACAAAATAGGATTATCAATGACCATTCAAATAAGCATTTCAAAGTTCAGCAAGCTCCACATGCAAAAAAAAAAAATGAATTGCCAATACAATGTAAGTTCATTTTCTTGACATCAATGTTGTTCCAAAAAATTTAAGAACCCAAAAAAACAAAAAAAAAAAAAAAACAAAAACAAAAACTAGAAAAAAAAAAAGAAAAAATATATTGCAAGGTAGATTACTAAGATTAATTAATCAACATAATTTATGGGTATCTGAATTCATAACAATGCCAATAGTTAAAAATCCATATATTAGTAGTGAATACTAAAAGGAAGTGACCTCCAAGATCAGATTGTTCACCTTCTTCATCCTTAGAGAATGGAAAATCCCCTAAACTCGTTTCAGCTTTTTCACTGCTGACATCATTTTCAGTTCCTCGTTCCATAGTGAGGTGAATATTGTTACATGAACCCCTATTCTTTGAAAATTTTTTTGTTCCTAGCCTTGAAAATAGTTCAGACCGCAATGTTTCTTCAAGTAAAAAAGATTCGCGGGAGCTATCAATTGACTGTTTTCTACTAGGTTCCATATTCAAATCCTTTTCCTCATCATTGAAATTATTCCTTTTTCTAAGATACCCAAAGTTGGGTTGAGCAGTTCCATGTTCAAATGAAAATGTATCATCATCTTCTACTGAAATATTTGGATCATTGGAGGAAGTGCGAACTCCTCCAGCAGCTGCTTTGCCCATATGGCACAATGGCTCAGATGTACTAGCATCTGGTTCACTGCATGCTTCTGACCCCATATTTTGTCCATTCACATGCCTATCTGATGTTTGAACTGGAGGACTATTAAGATATTGAAAATTTGAGCCAACCCCTAGTGGATTAAAGCCATCATATTCAGGTAATTGATCGCTTGATGATATAAGAAGCATATTTTCAGACACATTATTCTGTCTCGAGGAGCACAATAAATCCGAATTGCCCATGATAAATGATCGCAAGTGGGCAGAGTACAATTCTCTTTTACGGTACAGATCAGAACACCTAGCATTAGCCTCGACCAGAGACCTTTGAGCTTTATGATAAGCTTTAAGAGCATTTCTTTCTTCAATTTCACACCTGCGCCTGTGCTCCTGTGCTTCCTCAAGATCCTTGTCCAATGATTCCTCCATTTCAACCAACGACTGTACATTCATGCTGCTACGCTCTGACAAATTTGCATTACTCAAACAATTCCAAAAGCTTTCATTGTTTGGAGATGCCTAGAACATACAGGAAAATGAGTTTATTATAATAAAGAATATAATTTACCTAAGAGACATTAGAAGCCCCCAACTTGCAATTAAGGCCTGGAAACAAACCTGACACATATCATTGAATGCAGGCTCAAATATCTTGTCACTGGATGAGATGTGAGGATCGTTGTCTCTCAATAGATTTTTTCCAGTTGTTGCTTTGTTAAAGAAAGAACTTGGCTGTTGATGGGGACCAATTTTACTTGGATTCAATTCCACGTTGTTCTGCAAATTGGAAAACATAAGTAAACAAATTCATTGACTAGGTCTCGAAATTCCATACCATATTTTCCAATAATACAGAGATCTGTCATCTCATAACCTTAGCAAAAACTATCTATGATGAAAAAAAAAAAAAAAAAAACCCCTCCACAGAGATAGATATATGTCTCAGAGAAGTAACCACACCAAGAAGAACAGAAAACATTATGACGGCAAGTTCAGTGTACAAAGAATACGATAGTAAATATTCTTTTCCATATAAAGTATTCAGTGCAATCTGCGGCCTCTAATCACCCATGCAGAAAGGCCTAAGACCATACATAAAATTTTAGTGACACTCCATAAAGAAACATATCTAAGCTTTTAATGAGACCAAACAAAAGTGACTGAAAATAGTGCAGAAAGGACGAGAGGACCCCTAACCCTTACTAAGTTCTTTGGGATAACATTGGAAGTCTTATTTGCTGCTGATGATGTATCCTGGTTTACAATGGCTGATGATTCCATCCGCATACTACTTCCACCAGATTGAATGCAATTTCTGATGGCAGTAGAACCTGCATATAAAACCAACTCACTTAGTCAGAACATCAAGAATTGTGACCTGCATTAAGACTTGACAGAGAATAAAAGCTGTTCACCATCTTTCAGTACAACAGGTATATTTTCTGATACTCCAGCCCCTAGTTCCCCTTTTTTTTGGTGCCATTTAACAATACCCGATTCTGTTCTGCCCACAGAATTTCCTCTCTGTCCAGGATCAAACTTAGTTGTATCCGCTATATTATTATTCTGCATGGCTGGTTCTTTTAATGGTGATATAAATCTTCCAACAGAGGCTTCTTGCTGGCCAATTGAATTTAGCTGATCAGTGACTTTCGCCCGTTTCTTGTCCGGTTCTTTTGGTTCTCTTCGGGAACTTTTGGCAGAAATCACATCAATTTTCCTAGCAGCATCACTAGGCAAACTCACAGCATTATCATCCCTAAATGAAACTGCTTCCTTACTTCGTCGTGCAAACTTAAGCTTCAGTTCACTTTCCCGACGCGCAATCTGCTGCCGCAAGTCTTGAAGCTTACTATTGTCCAGACCCATACCTTGATCACGGCCACGTTCTCGGCTTGATAAATTTTTATCAAGCGAAGTAAATTTTCTAACTTGATGGCCTTGCTCAACTGACAGGGCCCCAGCACCCCTAGAATTGGATCCAGGTATTTTTGGCATCGATGAAACAAACGTTCGACTTAAAGACAATCTCTTGGGCATAACTTTGCTTACAGTGGCATTGGAAACCTGTTTGTTCAACTTTGAATTCGAAGGTGCAGGAGGTTTTTGATTGCTAACAACGCCAATTATACTACTTTTAGTTTCAGTAGCTTTATCTTTTATGCTTCCTTCAGAATCACTACCACTGTCATCATCCGAGAAGCGTATTACAAGATTATCAGCAGCCCCCACCGGGGCACACCAGCCGGGGGTATTAGTATTTGATGTTATTCGACTCTTATCGAAACTCTTCTGAACCATTGGTTTTATAGATGCTCCGGACTGAATATCAAAAGTGCTTGCAGGACTATTTCCGGAAACAGCCTTCCCTGTGAAATAAGGCAAATCAAATCCAGCATATTCTTGTAGAAATATTATAGTTTGTTTAAGCTTAAACACTCATACATATATGGTAGCCCATAATGTCTCCACAAGTACTAAAATCTAGAAAAGATAAGTGGTCCAGCTCTTGCACAGGTGCAAGACAATGCAAGGACTCTCAACTCTGGCGTTCACTAAAACTATAATTTATAAGCACGTGAATTCAAAAGTATATGAAAGCAGATGCAAGCATAAACATCAACAGCATTTTGATCTGTTATACAGAACTAGTAATGATTTCAAATTGGTCACAGCGTATAGTCAAAAACAGTTGGGAATGCAAGCGAAAACCGAATGGAACTCCACATGCATACCCCACCTAATGGAATTTCAATAAAAGTTAAAATTACTTTGTGATGCAGGGCACGAATTACCTTCTTGAAAATCTTCGCTGCAATTGTTTACTGGAGGAACAGGTACTGGTCCTGCAGGTGCATCAGTACTAGTACACGGTGAGACAGAGCAAGCTTGATCTTCTTGAGGCAGAGGAGGCATCTGTTTAAGATCTTCAATAAATCATCACATAAAAGAGGAACTTAAATGAAGACCCAAAAGATATCCATATACAAACGCTATTCACCAGTGTGGAATAAGTATAAACTGCACAAGAGTTCAAACCGATACTACCATACAATCAGATTGTATGGCAACACCAATACTTGAAGGACTCAAATTTCACATACTACCATAACAAACAGAACTAAGCTCAGTACAAACACGCACATAAGAAGGGGAATGAGAAAATAAACGAATAACTAGGCAAAAAGAAAAATGCACCAATCGAAACAACAGGCTCTAAAATCCAAATACATTAAGCAATTGGAAATGGGTTTATTTAATTAGCTAACCGTATATTGAAACTAAGAAGCAGCAACAAATGAAACATACATACGTTCAAATCTACATATCTCAAACTTGCCATCAAAATGACCTAAAACATTCACATCATTCCCCTGCCTTTTCCAGCAACACGTATACACATATATACATATTTACACACAAAATAAAGCATGAAATTAAACCGTAAATCAGATAAAAACCCAAAAGAAAGATCTGAAAAAACAATAATCTAAAAAAGGGAAGAGAAGAGAAAATTAGGGTTTGGGGAGACGGTACGTCCTCGCCGTCTGAAGATAGCTCGCCTTCTTCTCGGACCTTGGAGGGCTTCTTATCGTGAAGCTCAGGGGGGTTGGCCTCCATTGTCAGTCTTTTTTGTTTGTTTTTCCCAGAGTTTCTCTCTCCAAAACTCTCTCTCTCTCTAGAAAGGGGTTTTCTTCGGAGTCGGAGCTCTGAATTTTGGGCGGCACGGGCTTCTCTCTCTCTCTCTCTCTCTCTCGAATTTTCTGATGCCGAAAGTCAAGAATCCAGGAACACTGAACGCGTTGTTTACCAGAATGACCAAATTGCCCTCGATGTTGTAGGATTAGTTCCAAACACGATAAACTACACGTCCTTTTTCTTCTTTTAACAGTTAGCATTACGTTAATTTACGCTCCAAAGTCTACGCGGAAATGATGACGTGTGTCATACGTCAATTACATTCTTAAACGACATTTTGCTTTCCATTGTTTTTTCCCCTTCGCCCCGAAGGAACTTTCCAAATTTTTCTTCTTTTTTTTTTTTTTAATAAATCAGTTTTAATGGTTGAACTTCAAATTGTCACGTTCTACTATGTAATTTTTTCTTTTCTGAAAATTTTGTCTTTGATTATTACATGATTATTCAATTAGGATAAGACATAATTCAAGACATGGTGGTGAGTCTATTGCCATATTTTTTTGTACTCTTTCCGCACATAATTTCAAAAAATGGAGGCTATGTTTGCACCAATTAACTATCGGTGATGAATAGAAACCACTAACAAAAATGGAATTAAGGGTTAAATTATAAAAATATGCTCATTAAAAATATGTAGTCAATCAATTTAAGGAACCTAGTCGAGTGCTCAGCTAGTCCAATAAGCTGATTAAGCTAAAAATATGTAGTCAATTAATTTAAGGTTGCAACCTCTGGCTCCTAGGTTGATTTAATTGTGGACCCTTGTGTCCTTGTGCACATGAATTTGAACTTTCTTGCTGGGGTGCTCATGAGGTTTGACTTTTGGGCTTTGTTAAGTAATTGAAAAGCTATTCACTTACTAAATTCATGTGAGCTTAATAGCAAGTTCAACTTTCGTTTCCCAACCTCCCAAGTGATTCTTGGGTCATGTACATAGTCGTCAACTAATCATGTACCTATGTCTTTGTATTCATGGTAATTATCTATCATTCAAGTTGCTCAAAGTAATAATATCTAGGAAAAATGTTGGTAAACAGGAGCGGATTTCTCATTTGTAGACTTAATATTAGGTATTTTCATTGGTAAAATTCCAACGTAACTAGTCAAATGCAAACGATCAAATGAATAAGACTAGAAAAGTAAATATAGGAAAGTCATAAATAAATATCCATCTCAAGATGACCATGAAAGTTATACTAAACAGAACTAAAAGTGTCGACTCTTGGCTCTATAGATATTGGCATTAGAGGTTTGAAGTGTTACAAGGGTGTCAAAATGCACGCCTCTAAGGTGAGGAGTCATTTTGGTGCTAAACATGTTGGATCGGTTCGGATGGAGCTGAATGGTCTTTTTCATCGGATCGGTTCGAATGGAGCTGAAACCTTTTCATCTCTTCTAGTTTGACTGATTCAAAGGGAGCTAAAACTTGTTCTGTCTGTTCGGATGGAGGGTCTTTGCTCTTACCCCAGAGAACCAAGTATAGGCCTATCACAATGACAAAAGCTCCAATGACTCTACCAAAAAAAAAAACAAAAAAAAAGGGACATCATTTAGTTAATCCTTGAAGTATAATTACAATATGCAAACTCATACTAGCTAGTCCAACAGATAGGATAGGAATGCACCTTCCAACATACATTAGCTCCGACAAAATGAAGGAGCTAAGTATCGCAACGATAACTAAACATAAAGGATTGAAAGCTGTCACGAACACAGGTCCCTTTATCTTTATAACTAGAATTTGGATATAGTAACCAAGTCCGGAACGAAATATGCCCTGCCATAACATCATCAGTAATGTTAGAAAGAATAACAGCCAAAAGGTTAAAAAAAAAAAAAAAGAACAGCTAAGGTAAAAATAATTCTTACACCATAAACAGCAGTAAAAATCATGGCTTTCGAGTTTATGGACCAGGCTGAAGGGTTGCTCCATTCGATCCCTAAAGCCACTACTGTTCCTTGGATTGCACCCATCAAACATATAAGAGCTGTAAGTGAGAGCTGAGCAGGGTATGACTTCAGGGTGATTGCCTATATAACCAAAACTTATTTGTCAGTAATTAAGAAAATAGGGTCTGAAAAAACAATATAATTGTTTGCAGCTTAAATAGAAAATATGAAAGATAGTGAGTAGTAGTACATATTTTTAGTATGAAGGAAAAGGTTCATACTTGTAGTATAATGAAAGAAGCCCAACATAAGCATGCTGCTACAATCATTAGTACACCTTTGGCTAATATTTGATTAATTCCAGCGTTGGACTCATGATGATGGTTATGGTTTGCCCATGCCAAATTCAACATGGGTCCATTCACCATGGTCATAAACATTGCTCCTCCAAGAGTCAAAATTGTTCCCAGTATCTTTAATTGACTACCAAATTTACGAATAGTGACCTTCTCAAACCTACAGTTGAATAATACAACAGTTAAATCAACACAAATTTTGCTTCAATACAAACTTGCATCCTATATGACAAAACTCGATACCTGAAAATCCAAGCCATCAAAAACACAAAAACAGGAACAAGGTTGACCATCGCGGTTGCGAAAGTTGCTGTGCTGAACTTCATACCTGTGTAGTATAAGTTCTGGTCCATCACGGGCCTGATTTGAAGAAATAACTAGGCATCAACTGTAGAGATGCATATCCTTTCGAATAAAAAAAAAACTATAGAGATGCATATAACATAAAAATAACGTCCCAAGGCCAACCAATAAGGGGAAAAAAGAAGGAAAAGAAAAAAACAAAAACAAAAAGCAAAACAAAACAAAAGCCAGGTGGAAAATAGGAGGCACCAAAAGATTTAAAAGGTATCCTATATTTTGATATTATAATAGGTACCCTGAATGAAATAACCGGAAAGGAAAAGATTTAAAAGACACTGATCATATAGAGATTTCTTATATACATACATACATATATATACACAACTAGAACTATTGTTACCAAACATAAAAATAATAAATACACATCATCCAGCAAAAAAATAAGTTTTCTTTGCAAGGAGCGATGCTAGTGCTACAAAGGAGGGTACCAGGGTGGTTTTGTTTCTTCCACTTTCAAGCAAATACATATATGGATATATAGATAGATATATTTTTAGCTTGTATTTAGAATATAAAGAGTAGAAGATTAAGAAGACCTACTCCAACAAGCCCAGTAGTGCAATCTTCGCAAATATAGAGGGTGTCATCATAGGCCATTGCTTCCTGTTACATACATTAACACTTTACAATCAGTATCTCAACGTAAAAATAAAAAACTGTCCACTTTTTCTTTTGATAAAATTAAGACAAAACATTAGCGGGAAATATAGATGGCAAAATATAGTTACATGAAAGAGATCAAAAACATTGAGCATAGATAGATAGATGGAGAAACAAACCTCTCCAACATGACGGCAAAAGGGGCGATGGCCGCGAATGCCAGGGCGTGACGATAAACCACCAACACATGTTGGCTTATGCCTTCGTTAATGGCAAACTTAGAAACTATGTTCATTCCAGCATTGCCAAATTGCTGGAATATCATTAGCATAACTGGGAAATAAGCTTCTTTAGGCATTTGTTATTCTTATCTTTTAATTAAATAGTCTATGTTCTATATATATATATATATCAGCTTCTGTATACTACAATGAAGATATATAATGACGACTCAGGTGGCACATAGTACTTATATAGAAGTGTATGGAGCTCGATCGGGGATTACACTTACGTATTAGCACTAAAAATATAATTATTCAGTATGTTGAAAAGTGTTAGACACAATATTGCTACAACTAGCAAATATGATTAAAAAGTGATATTCCCTTCATTTTTACTTATTCTTGCTAGGATTTCCTTTATTTTTTTTAAAAGTAAAAATGCGAACCTCATGGATAAAGCAAAGCAGCAATTATACACGTGATCAAGAAATAAAGAAATAATGGTACTAAAGAATCCACCCAAAAACAAGCATCCAAAAATGCGATTTACAGAATGTGCTAGCTAGAATGTGGTTTTTATCATTTTTTCTGATCTAGGAATAAAATGACAAGAGTCGAAAATGACAAGAGTCGCCACATGCATGAGAGAAGAGAATTAATCTCAGAAATAGTATCTCCCGGCTGGCTACCTAGCCATGCCAGGATACGATGCTCATGGTACGCCTTCAGATGCTACAATATCGTTCTATATTTTTCCACCATCAACTTTTTTGGTTCCCTATTCGCTATGAATTATGACGTACGTAAATATTTAAGCAAAAACAAAGTACGTAAATATTAGTTTTATTTGCATGGAGGGCAGCTGAGACAAATCTTTGATTCGACAAAGGAAAAAAAATCCAAAATTTATGTGCATATAGTTATAGATACGTTTTATTTTCTATTGTGTTTTATAGTAGTCTAAATGAGGATATCCACAGATTATTATAAGCAATTACAT
The DNA here is from genome assembly GCA_002914805.1 of Parasponia andersonii. Taxonomy (NCBI): domain Eukaryota; kingdom Viridiplantae; phylum Streptophyta; class Magnoliopsida; order Rosales; family Cannabaceae; genus Trema; species Trema andersonii. Next base: position 154,513 of record JXTB01000260.1, read on the forward strand.
CTTAGCTAATTTTTTTTCGAAGGAAATTTTGATGCTGTCCCACTGTTGTTTGAAAGTATAAAATTCACCCAATAATATGTGTAGTTTTCTTTATTTCCAATAATTCATTTTCATTTTAACTCCAAACTCAATCCCCCATTTGGGGTTCTCTCTCCCAAATGTAAAATAAAAACCATAGAGTTAAAAACATGTGTAATTTTCTTCTGTTCCAGTAATTCTTTCTCTTAATTCGGGCAAAAATCTCTCTCTCTCCCTCTCCCTCTCCAAGATGTAAAATGAAAAATCGTTTAACCAGCCAATATCTACTTTTATTTATTGATCCAATGCACCAGTGATTTCCATTGAACTCCAACCTAAATCCTCAATATTGGTCCTTTTCTCTCTTTCCCTCTTAGAAGCTCCAACTTGACACGCGAAAGAATTTCATATCAATCCTTACTAATTCAGATTCTATTATTCTCGGTACTTTTCCTTTTTGGAGAAAAAAAAAATTGGAATCGTGTTCTTTCTTTTATTGTCAATTGCCATTGTTAATAAGTAACGGTTTGTTTCTTTATCTTTTTTTAGTAATAAATATGTCAAAGACAAATTGTGAATCTAAGGATGAGAAACTTAACAGATGCCACTTTTACACTTTTTGCATAGTGCGCTCTCCTCCCTAGTAGCTTTCGTAGCTCTAACTCCTAATTTTCTCTAGGTGCCTTCTCTACGAGAGAGGGGAATTTCCCTCTCCTCACTATGGTTTTTTTTTTTCTTCTCGTTTTCTTTTTTTGTTTTTTCTTTTATTTCTCAATAATCCTTCTGTTTTGTGGAGACAATTGCTCACCTAGATCTAAATCTATAGTGCTCTCAGTACTCCACATCTAGAATTGTGTTGTTGTATTTTTTTATGGTATTAGTGTAGTTGTCCTTCATATTTGAAACTTTCAAGAGTCAAATTTGAGAGATTTTGTGTGGTATTTACTGATAAACATCATGAAGAGGTTGATGTTTACTGATGGATGCCATAATGAAGATAATGTTTACTGATAAATACTATGAAAAAAGGGACTGCTGTGGTATTTACTGATAGATGTTTTGAAGGAATTCCGCTTGATGGCTCTAAGGTTTCTTGGAATATTTTTTATAAGTAGGATATGGCATATTGCAATCATACTTCTTGTAGAAAGAATGTAATAGCCTATACTCTTATTGGGGTTGGATGAATTTGTTTTTCTTTTCTTAAGAGATGTTTCCATTTTCTGTTTTATTTTTGTGGCCAATTTGACTAGTGATAATTTAATTCCTTTCAGGGACATTTCTAAAAATAAAATGAACTTAAACAAAAGTTCCAACTTGAAAAGTGAAAGAATATTGACATCAATCTATATTAGTCCAGGTACCGGGGCCTTACAATTTTTGTTTGAATTAATTTGCATCGTGTTCTTTTTTAAGTATTATTTTTGTTAAGTTGTGCACCTTCTTGTCTTTCTCATACTGTCACAACCCAAATTCTAGACCGTGATTTTTTGGTAATTTTGAGTGAAAATTAATATAAATAAAGAATTTTACAAAATTCAGAGAAAATCAAGTACTTGGATTTTCATTTTAGTCCTCAAATCGTTAGAAATTTTGTATAAAAGAGGTTCATATTTAGTTTAATTTATAAAAATAGATACATCGATTTAATATCAGGAAAATATAGTTAAGTTATACAAATCTTAGTTTAAGAGAAATACAATATTGATTTAATAGATTTTTCAAATCTTTAACCCGAATGTCTAAAATTTAACTTACAAATCTTGTTGAAATTCCAAGTGCTTAAAACTTTAAAAATATACTCCTTGGAAACAATAGTGTCCCATTTATACTCCAAATCCTCAAATAGTAGAAAATACGTTCTCATACAATCACTTATCAGGAACAAGAAACTTGGCCAAATAGATAGAAATAAGGAAAAAAAATAAAATAAGGTAGAATGACCAACTGAAGAGGGATAAGATGGCAAGCGTAAGCTAAGTGACTTGCCTAACCAATGAGACAACTGATTCGAATGAACAATCACTTGAAAGGGGGCAAAATAGGAGGGGTATATTCGAGAGCTCAGTAGGAAAGCTGTTACCTCATATAAAAACCTTTTTAGTAATGGAAAGCCTCTGTATGGTTAGTTTGAATCTAATACATGCATACATAATGATCCAAAACTGGAAATCCATATTCATATGTATATAAATATATATATATGGGTATGAAAATATGTTATCCAAAATTTATAGTTCGTCTGCACATACATGTATATATAGACATACAAAAGTATGATATCTAAAAATCAATCAGTCCACAGACACATGACACAAATCCACCTATACCCATGAGTTCACCACTTCTCATCAATAGAAACCAGGGAATTGGCATTATGTGTGCCATACAACCTGCTTGACACGTAGCCCATAACTAGAGGGGACACCCATGTGTCGCCTACCAAACCTAGAGGGGCAACCGTATTACCTACGCCTGCTAAATGAAGAGAAAATCAGAAGAAATACCCCGCACGGGTTCACGGACTCTGCACTGTCGGTGAGGCCACAGTGTCATACTGTAAAAATCCCATAATGCTAACCTGAAACTCATGTGTGATCCTATGACACGTGTACTCTGAACTGATGTGTAAAAGTAGTCATGCAGTAATTTAAGTTCAAATGATACTCTGGTTTTAATAAAATGGTTAATTAAATTTTGTAGAAAAATGGGCAGTATAACGGCCCTATTTTAACATATCCAAAAATAACCTGTAGTCTGAAAAGTCCCAAAGCAATCCAATATATAAATCTTACCATTCAATTCCATCACAGATATTTAAAAGTTCTAAAGTCACGTTTGTTCTTATATATTACAAAAAATAATTTTTATTCAAAAACAATATAAAAGAGAGGTAACCGAATCCCTAACTCACTAGAATAGCGATACTACGCTATTAAGTACTTAAGGTGCCGATTAGACGACCGTTAAAAGGGTTGGGAACTAATTCCATGCCCTCGATTACTCACCTAGGAAAAATCAACTTCTCAATGAAGTTTCGAATCAATGAACGAACTTCTTCATTGAATTTCTAATATCCAAAATAGCTAAGTTAGACATATAACTCGACTAATTCGGGTCTGGGTCGACATCGGACCGATGATACACAAAACTAGACAAAATCTAAGCCGTTAGATATTGATTTTCGTCCCGGTCACTAAATATAGTCAATATATATATATATATATATATATATCAAACTTCACCATTTTCCGAGTACATTCCAAAAACGACAACAAAAATAAGATCTAATGGTCGGATCGAAAACTAAAATTCAAAACTCAAAACACTCCAAAATAGCAACTTTTAAACCGAGCAAAATGGGATCGTGAAATATATACCTTTAGGTTCTTTTCGATAAGACAAACCCAACAAGCCTAAGAACATGACCTGAATCGGTCCGAAACAGTGCTAGTGACGAAAAGCTCTAAACGGCCAAAAATGGCATTTTCTGGTAGGGAGAGCTCGGTGGCTTCGCGGGACCGGTGGCGTGGGTAGTAAGCAGCTTAGGGGAGCTTTGCTGGTAGCTGGCTTGGCCGGATAGTGGGCGAGGCGGCAGCAGCGCTCCTCCTTGCATTCCTTCAGACGAGAGAATGAGAGAGAGCAAGAGTGAGAGAGGTGATCGGGAAGGGGGGACGAGAGGGAGAGAGAGAGAGAGTAATATATATATAATATATATTTTTTAAAATCTGATCAAATGACTATTTTTCCCTTTAAAAAGATAGGTTATTACATTTTTCTATCCTTATAAGAATTTTGTCCCGAAATTCAAGTACAAACTGAGGATATGAGCAAGATCAAAGGAACAGTCACAGAAAGCGTAATGAACACTCGACTATAGAATTTACGAGTAGCGAACCGAATGTGAGTTAATGAAAGCATGTGAAACAGACACCCTTTACTTGGCATCAAATTCCAGCCAACATACCGAACTGCACAATGGTATGGTATAAGGACGTGCCTGAAGAGATATAGAATCATAAGATGACTCAACAATAGGTACAAGAATCTTAACACGCATAGTTGGAAACGAAAATCTCAAGTACATGAGTGATCAAAAGATAATGATAACTATAGTTAGAAGCCGAAAACGTATGACTCCGAACGCTAATTGTAAGGCACCAAACCAAAATAATAGACCAAATGTCAGATATAAGAATACCGTCCTCCTGATTATACCAGATCAACAATCTCCTCGGACATACCCATTTGTCTGCAATTAGTTCCCGGTCCTAGATAATCTTTAAGTCAATGACTCTAACAAGAGTCTCTTTTACAAGCACAGAATGTAATCGAATATAGTTTAAGATGAAGTACAAAGATCCTTGTGTTACACCACATAAGACGAATGAGTTTAGAGGACGAAGGTGACAAAGGGAGTTCAATGGTTCATAACCATTTTCTGCTCTCCAATTAGAGCAAGGAATAACACAAAACACAAACTACTTCTAGTCAAAGACAAGATTAGAATACCCAAACAAGAAATCACCAATACAAAACATTAGAACAAACTTCAATTTCAAATGCAAGTATCCAAATATGAGAAATTTCAAAAGCATTTCAAATCTCTTATCTAGTGTAAAACCTCATTAAAGAAAACCAAAGCAATGCTGATCCAAAGACTCTACAAGTCTTTGATATAAAGAAAAAGTCCCAGAACAATCTAGTACATAAATCATACCATTCAATTCCATCATAGATATTTAAAAGTTCTAAAGTCATGTTTGTTCTCATATATTGTAGAAAATAAGTTTTATTCAAAAACAATATAAAAGAGAGATAACTGAATACCTACCTCACTAGAATAGTGATATCACACTATTAGGTGCTCTAGGTATCGATTGGACGATCGTTAAAAGGGTCGGGAACCAATTCCATGCCCTCGATTGCTCACTTGGGAAAAATCAACTTCTCAACGAAGCTTCGAATCAATGAATGGATCTCTTCATTGAATTTCTAATGTCCAAAATAGCTAAGTTAGATATATAACTCGACTAATTAGACAAAATTAGACAAAATCTAAGCCGTTAGATATTAATTTTTGTCCCAGTCACCAAATATAGCCAATATATATATATATATATATATATATATCAAACTTCACCATTTTCCAAGTACGTTCCAAAAACGATAATAAAAATGAAATCTAATAGTCGTATCGAAAACTTAAATTCAAAACTCAAAACACCAAAAAATGGCAACTTTCAAACCGGGCAAAATGGGATCGCGAAATATATATATTGAGGTTCTTCTTGATAAGACGAATCCAACGAGCCCAAGAACATGACCTGAAACGGTCCGAAATGGCACCGGTGATGAAAAGCTCCAAACAACCAAAAATGGCATTTTCCAGCAGGGAGAGCTCGGGGGTTTCGCGGGACCGGCAGCGTGGGTAGTAGGCAGCATGGGGGAGCTTTATTGGTGGCTGGCCTAGCCAAACAGTGGGCAAGGCGGCAGCGGTGCTCCTCCTTGCCTTCCTTTGACCGAGAGAATAGGAGAGAGTGAGAGTGAGAGAGGTAATCGGGAAGGGAGTGACGAGAGGGAGAGAGAGAGAGAGAGTAATATATATATATATATATATATATATATATATATTTTAAATCTAGAAATATGCAGATGATAACTGAAATCCACACTTAACGCCCCACAAATAAGCTCTAATAGGATAGGCTATCTGGTACCATCCTCGAGTGACGCATGTCTCCTATGCAACCTCATTTCAATTTTTAATAAAATCAATTTTGAAATTTTTTTTAAAAACGTTTGATGTAAAAAGTGTTGGGGCATAGGAATACTACACTAGTTTACAATATAGTTTCTCCCTAGCTAAAAGTAAATCAAACCTGAACTTTGAGTACCCTTTCACAATATAGAGGTAGAGTCCAACGACTCTAAGCAAAATCCATGAGTAGTCTCAGTCCAATTATTATACTCTCTCTCTTCCCTCTTGTCCCCCCCTTCCGGATCACCTCTCTCACTCTCGCTCTCTCTCATTTTCTCGGCCGAAGGAATGCAAAGAGGAGCACCGCAGCCGCCTCGCCCACCGTCCGGCTAGGCCAGCTACCTGCGAAGCTCTCCCATGCCGCCTACTGCCCATGCCAGACGGTGGGCGAGGCGGCGGCGATGCTCCTCCTTACGTTCCTTCGGCCGAGAGAATGAGAGAGAGCGAGAGTGAGAGAGGTGATCGGGAAGGGGGGGACGAGAAGGGGAGAGAGAGAGAATTATATATATAATTTTTTTTTTAAAAAATTTGGTCAAATGATCATTTTGTCCTTTTAAAAGGTAGGTTATTACACCTTTTTTTTTTTTCCTTTTGAATTACCATTTAATTAGCACTCGTTGCACATATTCATACCCTATACAGTTAGGCTGAGTAGCAATTTTGGAGGGCTTCTGTTATTGTTAGTGTTACCGGGACCTCACAATTTATTTTGTTAAAAAATAAATAAATTGGAACTGCTATCCATGAAAGAAGCTCCATCACTTTGATTAAAGTTATATCTGTTTAATCCAAGGGCATTCGCTTTCATATATTTCTGTCTTCAATTTTGATTCTTTTTAATTTAACCTTCTTTTTTTTTTTAATTTTTTTTTAGTTTGAGTACAATTGCAGTTAAAGGGAAAAAAATGCAACTACATTTATAAGACTCGGTTCAAAAGCCAATTATTTTATTTCGTAGAATTGTATGAAGTGCTTGTTTATTTTTCAATTGCAAGCCAAATCACGTATATTAAGTCTGTTTGATTTAATATTTTGTTCGCTTGTGTATTTTTGAATTGCAAGCCAAAAAATCACGTATTAAGTCTGTTTGGTTTTAATGTTTTGTTCTTTTTTCATTTTATTGTGTTATATTTTATTTATTAATGCTTCGTTAATTTTGAATAAAATTTCATGTATGACTCTCTTTTACGTCAATTTGTAACATATGTTTAAGAAAGACTATTCTTGAAGGTTGTTAACGTTCATCTAATAATCTGGTTAAGCTGGCCCAAAAGATTGCCAGTGAGATGTTCCTTGAAAGAGTTTTAAAACAAAACTTACTAAGAAAGTTCTAGGATTATAAGAAACTTACATTCATTCTTTAGATGTATTCTAGGATTAATTACTCTATACTCCCTAAATTATAAGAAACTTCCTTTTTTTTTTTTTTTTTTTAAATCCCTAGATTATAAATTTTCTTGTTTTGTCCTTGAATTTTTAGAGTTGTATTTTTCACTAATTTGTCTAGCTATCATCTAGGTGCCTTATTCGGTTATTGTTAAATTAATGGTACAAGAATTTTATACAAAATTAATATTAGAATTTTCTTCAAAAAAAAAAAAGAAATTGTTCTAACATCCTTTTTTAATATTTAATGGAAGAATTAAAAAAGACTACCCGAAAATATTTTTCTAAACACTAAAGATCAAAAAAAGGAGACATTTAAAAATTAAGTACTGGATTAATATTTTTCTTTATAGTTTAAAAACAAATTAATTGATTCGAAGTGACAAAATATCGTTCTGTACCGTGATATTTTATGATACCGCTAGTTTAAATCCTGAACATATGTATGAAATAGAATAATATATCCGTAACTAAAGAATCTTCGTCACTACTTTGTATGGCTTGACACGGCTTGCAATTTACCAATGTGTGACTCACAATTTGGATTGCATAAATAAATTCATATTATATTATTGTGTATATGATTTGTATCTTCGCACCTTTATAATGCTTTCGTCATATTCATTTTACATATGAAATGCTAAGCAAGAAAATTTTCCAAATTTTCAAAAGTTCATTTTTCTAGCGATCGAATAGAAATTTATCAACTTCGTTGTTGGTCTCCCACGTTACTTTTTTTCCCTCACGTTTCACGCGTTCATTCGTTCAATTGATAGCAAGCTTCACGCATATTTATGATGTAGTAATGTTGCGAATTAAAATTGTCTAACGTTAACATATGATCAATCTAGAATTAAGTCAGTTAAAGATTATCTTAATCTTCTTTGATCATTTTCTCAATTTACTTCTGAAAAAAATTATTTGCACCAAACCTCAAGATATTATTTGTAATAATGCTATCCATGCCATTAATATTGGCCGTGTATATGACCACATGCTTCAATATATATTAGTTAGCGTCTGTATGACTTTTCTTTCTTTTATAGACTTTTCTTTCTTTTATTTTTATTAAAAGAAACAATTTCATTAAAACTCAAATAAAAGTTATAATAACAAATTGAGTTATATATAACCTCTTAGAGTAAGAATCAAGATATTCATTTATAAACTTGAAGACAGAAAAATTTTCAAATATCTCAAAACAAATGCAGTCCTCATCAACAATTCTGGAGAAAATCTCTATGAAGAATGTGATAGAACTCTTCAATGACTCATTGCAAGTCTTTGCTATCTGAATGGACTCTTCTGATTAATTCAGTAGGAGAAATTTTGCCTAATTTATGATAATAATATCCTGTCTAGATCCGAATATAAATAATACAAATTTAAAGGACAACCACACTAGTAAAAGAGAAAAAACTAAAAGTAATCCAAATCACTATAGATCTAGATTATTAAAACCATCATAGATCTAGATCTATGATGTAGACAATTGCCTTCATAAATGGAATAATTATTTAAAAATAAAAACAAAAATAATAAAAAAAAAAAAGAAAAAAACTCATACTAGAGAAGGAGAAAATCCTTTCTCCAATAGAGAAGGTACTTGCTAAGAGAACAAAAAAAGAAGAGGCTAGTAAAAAAAAAAATAAGTTCTTTTCCAAGACTTTTAAAAATGAGTGATTGCCATAATATTAAAGATCGTTTTTCATAACATTATAGTTTTAAAAAATAAAAGTAAAAATAATTTATGGTAACAAATATAGTAACTATCTGTCATTAATATTGTGGCAATTCCTTTAAAAATTGAAAAAGAAACCTTAAAAAATCATTCTTTAATAGTACTTGAAAAATGGTCATTTTTCAAACTTGAATCTAAAATCAATTCGGCTAAGAAACACGGGCTGACTAGCTATTTGATTATTTTTTGGCCCAAAATTTAGTATATGATTAAGTTCAAAAATTTATATCTAAATGTCTAACTTACTTAATCACAAAAATAGAAATATAATATATTTTATAATTGAAGCTTTAAAAAAATGAATATTATAACTTTTAAAACAAAACATCTACTTACACTAATTTAAAAAATTGGTCATCCACTTAATTTTCTTAAGAAACACTAGATATTTTATGAGATTGAACAAAAATACCCCACTTTTGAGGATATGGTTTAGTGGATATCCCTTTTTTCATTTTATTAACAAATATATCCATTTATTAATAGTAATGATTTATACTTAGCATTATACCCTTAGTAAATTATTTATTTACCACTGTTAAGAGGTGATATATGATTTATTTTATCATGACTAAAAAAACTTTATCACTTGTAGATAGCAGCATATTTACTATTATATCCCTGGTAAAGTACTCATTTACTATTATTAAGAGTTGATATATGATTTATTTACTATGACTTAAGAAATTTTATCTCTTGTAGACGGTAGTATATTTACCATTATACCTCTAATAAATTATTTATTTATCACTATTAAGAGGTGCATATGATTTATTTACCATGATTTAAAATTTTTTTATTGTTTTTAGATACCATTATACTCCTGATAAATTACTCATATACTATTAAGAGGTGGTATATGATTTATTTACAATGACTTTAAAAAAAATTCTCTTATAAATGGTAGTATATTTATCATTATACTCCTAGTAAATTACTTACTTACCACTATTAAGAGGTGGTGTATGATTTATTTACCATGACTTAAGAAATTTTATTACTTATAGACGATAATATATTTATCATTATACTCATGACAAATTACTTGTTTACCACTATTAAAATTGCCTAACGTTAACATATGATCAATCTAGAATTAAGTCAGTTAAAGTTTATCTTAATCTTCTTTGATCATTTTCTCAATTTACTTCTGAAAAAAATTATTTGCACCAAACCTCAAGATATTATTTGTAATAATGCTATCCATGCCAAACTCCCTTATGTATATAGGGTGGATATGAGTTAAATGCTCACCAAATAGGCTGTGTATATGACCACATATTTCAATATATATAAGTTAGCGTCTATATGGCACGATTTGGATTTTAAAACTTCCATTAGTTTTTTCATGTTGAACAGACGACGTTAGGAAATAGACTTGACTAATAGTGTTTTAGAGTTAAATTTTTTTTCCAAGAGTTTTCTTTCTTTTATTTTTTTAAAGGAAATAATTTCATTAAAACTCAAATGAAAGTTATAATAACAAATCGAGTTATATATAACCTCTTAAAATAAAAATCAAAATATTAATTTATAAACTTGAAGGTAGAAAAATTTTCAAAGATCTCAAAGCAAACACAGTCCCCATCAACAATCTTGGAGAAAAACTCCATGAAGGATGTGATAGAGCTCTTCAATAACTCATTGCAAGTCTTTACTATCTGAATTGACTCTTCTGATTGATTCACTGGGAGATATTCTGCCTAATTTGTGATAGTAATACCTTTTCCAGATCCGAATATAAAATAATACAAATATGAAAGACAACCACACTAGAAAAAAAGAAAATTCTAAAAGTAACCCAAGTCACCATAGATCTAGATTTGGGTATATTAAAACTACTATAGATCTAGATCTACATGAACAATTGCCTTCACAAATGGAATGACTATTTAGAAATAAAAGCAAAAATAAGAAAAGAAAACGAGAAAAACTCAAACAAGAGAGGAGGAAAATCCCTTCTCTGTTAGAAGAGGTACTTGCTAAGAGAAGAAAAAAAAGTAGAGGCTTGTCAGAGAAAAAAAAAAAAAAGAACTTTTCCAAGACTTTTAAAAATGAGTGATTGCCATAATGTTAAAGATCGTTTTTCATAATATTTTGGTTTCAAAAAATAAAAGTAAAAACAATTTATGGTAACAAATATAGTAACTATCTGTCATTAATATTGTGACAATTCCTTTAAAAATTGAAAAAGAGACCTTAAAAAATCATTCTTTAATAGTACTTGAAAAATGGTCATTTTTCAAACTTGAATCTAAAATTCAGTCTATTCGGCTAAGAAACACGGGCTGACTAACTATTTGACTATTTTTTGACCCAAAATTTAATATATGACTAAGTTCAAAAATTTATATCTAAATGTCTATCTCATTTAATTATAAAAATAGAAATACAATATATTTTATAATTGAAGTTTTTTTAAAAAAATAGATATTATAACTTTTAAAATATAAACATCTAAATTAGTCATCCACCTAGTTTTCTTAAGAAACACTAGATATTTTATGAGATTGAACAAAAATACCCCACTTTTGAGGATATGGTTTAGTTGATATCTTTTTTTTTTTCCATTTTATTAACAAATATATCCATTTTTTAATAGTAATGATTTATACTTACCATTATACCCTTAGTAAATTACTTATTTACCACTATTAAGAGGTGGCATATGATTTATTTTATCATGACTAAAAAAACTTTATCACTTGTAGATGGTAGCATATTTACTATTATACCTCTGGTAAATTACTCATTTACTATTATTAAGAGGTGATATATAATTTATTTACCATGACTTAAGAAATTTTATTACTTATAGACGGTATTATATTTACCATTATACCCATGATAAATTACTTGTTTACTACTATTAAGAGATGGTATATGATTTATATACCATGATTTAAAAAAAAATTCACTTATAGATGGTAACATATTTATTACTATACTTGTAGTTCGCTCAAAATTATATTTTCTTATATGCCTCATATTGTACTGAGTCCACCCTTACTGAATAAATCTTAATTCCAGCTTCAAGAGTGCAACTTGCTTACAGATGCAAACTTGTACATTACATGCACATAATTAGCACCAAGAGGTTGTCAGATGCACATCTAAAAGTCTAAAAACTTTTAATTCTCAAAAAGTAAGATCTCTTTATATGGTACCTTGAGATATTAGGTAAGTTTCAGGCAACAAACTCCTTGTATTGAATTGTCTTAAAAAAGAAGGACCAAAATTGGCCAAAAATAGCTAGTTAGGAAATTTAGGTGCTGGATACTATGAAATGAGTTCTAGACCCACAAACATTCTTTATTTAGGATCTTAAGATCTGGGATAAGTTTAAGGAAACAAACTCCTTGTTTTGAATTGTCTTCCAAAATAATGAGCAAAATTGGTTGAAAATAGTCAATTAGGAAATTTAGGTGCTAGATACTACGAATTAAGTTCTAGACCAAAAAACACTCTTTATTTGGTACCTTGAGATACTAGGTAAGTTTCGGATAACAAACTCCATATTTTGAATTATCTTCCAAGAGAATGACAAAAATTGGCTGAAAATAGTTAGTTGGGAAATTTACGGGCAAGATACTATAAATTGAGTTCTATACCTACAAACACTATTTATTTGTTACCTTGAAATATTAGATAAGTTTCGGTCAACAAACTTCTTGTTTTGAATTGTCCACTAAAATAATGACCAAAATTGGCCGAAAATAGCCAATTAGGCAATTTAGGTATTACATACTACGAATTGAGTTCTGGAATAACAAACACTCTTTATTTGGTACCTTAAGATATTAGGTAAGTTTCAGGTAACAAACTCTTTGTTTTGAATTGTCTTCCAAAATAATGACCAAAACAGAGCCGAAAGTTACCAATTGGGAATACTAAGAGCAACACATTATGAATTGAGTTTTAGATCAACAAATACTTTTTTTTTACAGGTAAACCTTGACTGAGTGACAAAAAATTTAATAAAAAGAGAATAAAAAAGAAATACACCTAGTCAGAGGAGGGCATAAACCTGACCTCTCAAGGTATAAACTAAACTGAATAAAAAATCGACAAAACCTAAAACTCGATTTTGCAATACAATCCTCTTAAACTAAAAAAGAAATAAAAAAAGAAGCTGACCATCACTAAATAGAACAAATAATAGACAGATGTCTCGATGCCAGAAGATCAAAAACTCGATTACTCTCCCGATAAATATGAGAAATCACAAACTCCGTATTGGTAATGTAATTCAGAATTTTGATCTAAGCTAGCTATCAATGAATAGGAACTTTAAGAGATCTAGCCATCAAAAGCAAGATTATATAAACCTAATCATTCTCAATCCATACACGGTTCCAACCATATCTCCAAGCAAACTCTATAACATGAATCATAATTGCTAGCTCTACCTCAAAAGTATATCCCACACCAAGCAGAATTGAAAATACCCACGAACAAAATCTATATGAGTATGAAAAACACCAGAGCATCCTGAGATTCCTGGGGCACTAAAAGCTGAACTATCAATATTGACTTGAAACAAGCCACAATGAGGAAGACACCAAATGACCTTAACAATGTTGGAAGCCTTTCTTGGCCTACCTTTAACTCGAAGTTACCTAAGAATGAGCAATTCAGTCATAGAGTTAAATATGGTATCAGAAATCAAAGATTTAATCTCACGAATTGACACAATAAAAGAACCAATACAACAGAAAATGTAGGCTTCTTATCCTTAAAAACTACTAAATTCTGAAGATGCCAAATGATCCAAAAAATAGAAATAAGACCGACTTGCCAAAATGATTGAAGTTGAGGGCTCAAAGAAGAGCATTGTGCTTGCGTCCAAAGATCTTAAACAATACCATCAAATCTAATCAAAAGCCAAAATATGGATGAAAAGGCTGACCAAAGCTGTCGAGCAAAAGGGCAAGTGAGAAATAAATGTGTTTCTGTTGAAGCTCTACAAAAATGATAATACAAAGGAAGCTGAAATCCACGAGTCATCAAAGATTCAGCAGTTGGTAGTTGATCGTGAAGAACTCACAAAAATAAATTCGACCGAGAAAGAGGTATGAACAAAGACCAAATCTAATGGCCTAATGGGAAATCTGAAGAACGATCAGTAAGAGAAGAATATGCCCCCAAGTAAGAAATAATACCATCAAGAGAACCACTCCAAAAACCAAACAACATGACCACTAAGTAAACTGTCTCCGTAATTAGAACTGCAATAGTAGGAAATTTACTAGAGCAGCCTGAAGGAAGAGCTCGACCTGTTTCAGTGATAAAATCTCCAACTACACTGTCTAAAGGAGGATCAAGATCTAATTCAGATAAAACCAAATTAATTAATGGAGAGTCCAACCAGTTGTCTATCCAAAACTTATCCTTAAAATGTCTGCCAACTAGCCATCACGACTCATTAGATAAATCAATACAAGAACGAAGTCCTAGCCAAATCAAAGATTTTCTCCGCCTAAGAACATCACCATTCCTTATAAAGAAATGAGCTTGGAAATAAGAAAACAAATCTAAATCAATAGTCAAGATCCTCCAAACAAATTTTTTCAAGAGAGCCTTATCATAGGACAACAACAAATCTTCCAAGAAATTTGTACCAATTTCTTATGCAAAATTGACTTCGACCAGATAAAATTTCTAATTACCAAAGTCAATTTTTGCAAAAAAGAAGTGGACCATTTATAAATTTGAAAAGAATGAATAAGTAAACTATAAATAACCCAATCAACTAAAGCAATCTGACCAACCATAGAGAGAGATAAACCCATCCAACACCATAATCTAGCTATAATTAAGTCCAACTAAGGAATCAACCAACGCTATTTAGGAGCATCAACAAATAGAGGAATACCTAGATACTATAATGAATCTCCCCCTCTCTTCATGCCATAAATAGAGAGTAAATCTCTGATTTGGGTAAAGGAGAAACCCATATTAAAATAAACATGTGATTTTTCCCAGTTTACCAGTAGACTTGAAAGACTTCCATAAAGCTTAAATGCACACTGAATTGCCCTTATATTTTAGAAAAAGCTCTACAGAAAATAAAAATATCATCTGCATATAGAAAATGAGTTAAAGTATCTTTATGTATTGGTGGAGAGATAGAGTCAATGATTCCAGAATGAAAGAGATGGCACAAATATCTACTCAAGAAATCTTTAGCTAGACAAAAAAGAAGCGGAGACAAATGGTCCCCTTGTCTAACTCCCCGAGAACATGAAAAGTATCCCTTTAGAGAATAATTAATAAGAATAGAAATGCGAGCAAATCTAAAAATTTCTATGATCCAAAAACTTCTGAAGCAAGAATAAAATCACTACCCATTATACGCCAACAAGTATGATAAACCTTCAAGTGTAACTATTCAGACCTAGAGCATTATTAGGATCTAAATCAAACATCGTGTCACAAATTTCTTGATATGAAGTAAGACCAATCAAAAGAAGAGGATGATGATCATAACACAATCGGGTTAGTGTAGTATAGGTCAAATTGTACCAGAGATCAACAAAACCAGAAGAACATAAAAAACTATCCAAATGAGATAGAACCAGACTTCTTGCTCCTTTGCCTATACGAGTATAAAATGACCCCTGAGTGTCCAAATCAACAAGAGAAGAGGTAGCCAGAAAAGCAGCAAAATTAAAATAAGAAGTGGAATGGGTAATACCAGTAGTCTCATGAGAACTTAGAACTACATTAAAATCCTTAATAACACTCCAGATAAGTCCAAAGGTCTTTCCTAGAGGAAGTAGATTAGGCATCATAAACCAAAGAGAGACAAGTTGTTACAGAACCCACCACAACATCTAAAGTAACATATTATGGATGATTACGTATAATAGTTAGAGTTGAAAGTCTGTGAGAAACTAAGACCCAAAGGGTAGGTAAGTCAACCATATTACAAAAGAGTTAACCCCAAAGAAGTCCAAAATGAAGCTGAAATTGCATCCAAAGAGTGTAACAGTTCGGCCAAACATAAAATCTCCAGACGATAACGAGTACAAAATCTCTTGATGCCACTTGGGTATTCATGTTTGGAATACCTCTACAATTCTAGTAGATAATTCTCATTGAGAAATTGGCTTTGAAGACTGAGTAACCGGCTGAGAGGCTTGAACTTAAGAGGCTTTCTTTTTTTTCTTCTTCGACTATACTTCTTACCAACTATCATCTTTGGAAGATAAGACTTTAGCTGGAGACATATCATTGATGTTAAGACTATCCTCTTAGATTCGTGAAGGGAAGAGGAACCATTAGAGTCATGTGAACTAGAAACAATCAAAACCTCAAGAACATCTTCCATTGGCTCAAAATGTAAAGGAATGACCTCTAGTTCCTCCCTTATTTTTATAGAATCCGCTACCCCATCCATGATCAAGGGAGACTCACCAAAATTCTGGATATTTTCAAAAACATTATCAGAATGAGTCCCAACAACAAGGAGCTGATCAACATCAATAACCTTGTCATCAGTCTTCTCAACATCATCGACCCAAAGCTTCATTTTATCCTTTTGGTTCGAAGTAGTAGTCACGTCAGTTTCAAAATCAGGCTATAGGTCCAAAAAAGTATTTTACACTGGAATTTTAGCTGCCTTAGGCAATTTTATAATAGGTCTATAGACTTATCGAGACCTAGAATGACCCCTATCTAATTTTGCTTCTGGCAACTCCATATTTTTTTGGCAACCTTTATTTTCCAAATCTTTCGTAACCCCAATCCTTTGACCATGCTAACACGCAGCCATCTCATAGCCAATAAGCTTACATGTGAAACAAAAAATTGGTAACCTTTCATACTCTAGAGGAACAAAAAAATAGTCACTACCAACCTCTGTCATTAGAGAATATGAAATTAGTTAAGAAAGGTCTATATCAATCAGAATTCGTGGAAAGTGGCCAAAATCACCTTTAAAGGTCATCTCATCAAAGCAGATGGGGACACCAGCCCATCTAGCCAAATAGAAAGAATCTACCTATCCCAATAAACCCAAGGTGGCTCGTGAAAATGGACCCAAACTTGAGCATTTAAAGAGCTTTAAGTGGCGGGGTTAAAGTTTAGAAACCAAAGCTAAAGATGGAGAACCCTTGACTTTAGGTCTAAAGATTCCATACCCTAAACCGTAGTCTTTCTTCTTCAAAAGACAAAAAGATTTGAAAAAATCCTTTATCAAGAGAAATTAGGCACCAAGTAGAGGAGAGATGCCAAAGAGAATCAAGCTTAGCTTTAATATCTGCCAGTTTCTATGGAATGTCACCTTTAGATAAGAAACTCCTACCATTAAGTGAAAATTGGCACAAATCTATGTGTTTTTTAAGGCATGCTTATTTACTTTAATACAAACATAATTGTTCTTAATTGTAGGTTTAGACTGATGGAAAATTGAACTAACACTTAGGAAAAATCATGTATGCATGCAAATATTTACATCTTGTAGCGTGCTCCTCCTTGATCTCTTTATTGATGGTATTGAAATCTTTAACCC
Source organism: Parasponia andersonii (assembly GCA_002914805.1). Classification (NCBI taxonomy): domain Eukaryota; kingdom Viridiplantae; phylum Streptophyta; class Magnoliopsida; order Rosales; family Cannabaceae; genus Trema; species Trema andersonii. Next base: position 171,934 of record JXTB01000260.1, read on the forward strand.
TAGATCTTTTTTTTTTATAATCTAGCTTTTGGTTGATGAGGTGAGTGGACACAAGTTGAATCCTTTATTAGAGAACGATCAAGAATACCTTCTTGATCTTTTGGAATACTAAGATGTGAGATGACACTGTGAGATTATAGGAAACTTTTTCTCTCTCTTTCTCACTGTAGTTGGCACAGAGCAGCTCTCTATCTCCCTCTATTATGTGTGTGACTCTCTTAGAGTTACTGTGTAGGTTTTTCTCTCATCTTATATATATGGGGTACGAAACTGCTAATCCCAGTCCAACTAGGATTATACTAGTTTTCCAATTTGGGATTTGTATTATAAATATGTCAAACTCATGTAACTTATTTATAAAATTATTAACTTCTATGTAGAATCATTATTTAACATAGTTTCATGAAACTAATTTCACACATACCACCAATCAATTAATGAGCTTTGTTGAGTTAGACAAGGGACCTAATGGATCCAAAAAATCTAAGCTCTAATAGTATAATAAATACATAATAACTCATATTATGGTCTTTATATAAATACTATTAGTAAAGGGAACATTCTAGTAAAGGTCCATTACTGCACTCTTAGATTAAATGTCATACCTTTTATAGAGATTTAATCAACTAGCCTTGATTAACCGATCCATCTAGCATATTCTATATACCACATGTAGAATCCCTATATAATGTCGTAGTTGGATAAGTGAAATTACCGTAATACCCCTCCAACACATATTTACCTTTAAGTTGCCATCTTTCTATCAAGGAATAATGTTGTTAATAATTTTATTCTCAATGGCTATTTAGACAAAATTATCAACTAATTCACAAAGTGAATATTAAGATCTTAGATTTAATTATTCTATGAATTTTGAAAGACCTTAAAGTGACATTAATGTATAGTGTCCTTAACTACTTGGTGTTCCCATCAATTCATAAGTCATAACCTCTAATATGCCAGAGTTCGCCTCTAATGTCATAGAGGCTAGTTTTTAACAAATCAAAAGACTATAACCTATGAAAGCAAGTCCAATTAAACATTAAGGATTAAGATTTATATGCTAAAAGCTAGTTTGTGGTAATATAAGAATTGAGTTACAGTATTCCAATTCTTTATATTACCTGGTCTAGTTCAATACACATAACTTATTTATATTGTACTAGTATTTTTATCAGAAGTCAGATACTTCAATGATTTGAGACACATCATTCCTATTGAGATAGACAAATACTACAATTTTTAGTAAGTAAAGTATTCCATCTTTATTTATAGATTGTGAACTAATTAATTTAAACATAGATAAAGAAGCAAATCTTCTCATAATTAATATTTAATTATGTTTGTTTCTTTATACACAAGTACAGTTATGGAATCTTTTTCAGATAAATAAACTATTCAACCGAGACAGTTTAATCTAGCAAATATCATAATTCACATAAGAGAAAGTTATTTACACTAAAAAATGGTAATATTGAAAATATGCTTCTTAGGGTAAATATCCTAACATAGACATCTCAGGAGCTAGTATCAAAGGCTCAATAAAAAATGTACTAGACTCGGCTTTATTCTTGGAAGAAGAAGCATTCAAAGCTTGTGCAAAAGAGATAGCGTTGAACTTACGTGAATCTAAAGCATGCATAGGATGAAATATATTACGTGAATCCAGAGGATGCATGGGATGAATTTCAAAGTCATTAGCTACACCATGATTATCCAAAATGAGTCCAGTAAATTCTGAACCAAGAACAACCTTGCCTAACACATAAGGAGAAAAAGTGACAACCTAGATGATTGCCTATGTTGTCGAAAAGTTAACCTTAGGAATAATGGATTACACTTGTCCAACCACCATTGGATCAAGACAACCCACCATTTGACTAATCAATGCACTTTTATCATTCCTAGCCAATGTTGTGTTAACAACCTTATGCATGGCAACTATGTTACTACTAACTAGTTCTTTTTGAGCAACCCCAGCTGCCAAACCTCCACCTGTAATTTCCCTAGCTGAAAAATCGAGAACATTCCCATTCAAAACAATTCTAGGGCAATATATGTTCAATTCTTAGCCGACTTGCTGCCCGAAGCACGAGACACATCATGAACCAGCCTATGAGCCTTTACACTTACCCTAACACTATGCACTAACCTATGAGCACCATGAACATTGACTTCCTTGAAAGAAGAACCAGTAGTCGTATCTTGAAGATTAACTCCTTTGAAAGATGAGCTAGTAGTCACTGCTAACCTAGAATTAGGGTTCAAAGCCGAGTCAATTACATTAATTGTAGATCTTGGGTTAGGCTTCAAACAATAATCATTGAAACCATAGGTAGAAAGCAGAAAAGCATTGGTATAACGATCTAGTAGTGAAGCCATAATTACCATAAAGATCAAGAAAACCCAAACAAAGAATAAGAATAGCCAAGAAAGTGGCCAGAACTAAGAAACCCTAGTAAATTGACATTACGACACTATAACGATCGAGACTATAGTGATCGACAATATAGCATACTACTGTAGCAATTGAAACCCTAGCAAACACTATTGACACTGCAGCAGTAGCGAGCGACACTATAGCTATTTGGAACTGTAGTAAACAAAACTATAGCTGTTCAGAACTGTAGTGTTTGGCACTGTATCAGCTAAGAACTGAACAAAACCAAAACCCTAGCAGAGATATTAGATAAGTTTTGGGGGAAGTAAACTCCTTGTATTGAATTGTCTTCCAAAAGAGTGACCAAAATTGGCCGAAAATAGCCAATTAGAAAATTTAGGTGCTAGATACTACGAATTGAGTTATAGACCAATAAACACTCTTTATTTAGTACGTTGAGATATTAGTTAAGTTTTGGCTAACAAACTCCTTGTACTGAATTGTCTTCCAAACGAATGACAAAAATTGGGTGAATACTACAAATTGAGTTCTAGACTAACAAACTAATTGTATTGATCCGTCTTAAAAAAGAATGACTAAAACTAGCTGAAAATAGCCAATTGAGAAATTTACGTGCTAGATACTACGAATTGAGTTCTAAATCAACAAATACTCTTTATTCTATACCTTGAGATATTAGATAAGTTTTAGGTAACAAACTAGTTGTTTTGAATTGTCTTCTGAAAGACTAACTGAAAAGAGCCAAAAATTGCCAATTGAGAAACCTAGGTGCAAGATACTATCAATTAAGTTATAGACTAACAAATACTCTTTATTTTGTACCACGAGATATTAAGTAAGTTTCGGGCAACAAACTCCACGTATTGAATTGTCTTCAAAAAGAATAAACAAAATTAGCTGAAAATAGCCAATTAGGAAATTTGGATGCTAGACGCTACAAATTGAGTTATAGACTAACAAACACTCTTTATTTAATATCTTGAGATATGTAGTAAGTTTTGAGCAACAAACTCCTTGTTTTGAATTGTCTTTCAAGAGAATGATGAAAATTGGCCGAAAATAGCCAATTGGGAAATTGTTGGGCTAGATAGTATGAATTAAGTTCTAGACTAATAAATACTTTTTATTTACTATCTTGAAATATTAGATTCATTTCGGTCAACAAACTCCTTGTTTTTTATTGTCTTACAAAAGAGTGACAGAAATTGGCCAAAAATAACCAATTTGGAAATTTGTATGCAGATACTATGAATTGAGTTATAGACAAACACTCTTTATTTGGTACCTTGAGATATTAAGAAAGTTTCATGAAAAAACTTCTAGTATTGAATTGTCTTCCAAAAGAATGACTAAAATTGGCGGAAAATAGCCAATTGAGAAATTTAGGTGCTAGATACTACAAATTGAGTTCTAGACCAATAAATACTCTATATCTGGTACATTGAGATATAAGATAAGTTTTAGGTAACAAACTCTATGTTTTGAATTATCTTCCAAAAGAATGACAAAAATTGGCTGAAAATAGCCAATTGAGAAATTTATGGTCTAGATCAACAAACACTCTTTCTTTTGTACCTTGAAATATTAGATTACTTTCGGTTAACAAACTCCTTATTCTAAATTGCCTTCCAAAAGAGTGACAAAAATTGCCTGAAAATAGCTAATTGGGAAATTTTCGTGTCAGATACAACGAATTGAGTTCTAGACTAATAAACACTCTTTATTTGGTATGTTGAGATATTAGGAAAATTTCGGATGACAAACTAGTTGTTTTGAATTGTCTTCTGAGAGAACAATAAAAATTGGCTGAAAATAGCGAATTCGGATATTTATTGGCTAGATACTATGAGTTAAGATCGAGACCAACAACTACTCTTTATTTAGTACTTTGAAATATTAGATAATTTTCGGTCAACATACTCCATGTTTTGAATTGTTTTCCAAAAAAGTGACAAAAATTTGTCGAAAATAGTCAATTGGGAAATTTACGTGCCAGATAGTAGGAATTGAGTTCTAGACTAACAAACACTCTTTATTTGGTACATTGAGATATTAGGAAAGTTTCAGGCAGCTAACTCCATGTATTGAATTGTCTTCCAAAAAATGACCAAAATTGGCAGAAAATAACCAATTTGGAAATTTAGGTGCTAGATACTACAAATTAAGTTCTAGACCAACAAATACTCTTTATTTGGGATCTTGAGATATGTGGTAAGTTTTTGGGACAAACTAAAGAGTGGTAAAAAAAGAAAAGAAATGGAAATTGTTTAGTTTTTTTTAAAGGATGGACGATAAAAAAGAAAAAAAAATAGAGATGTGAAAGAAAAAAAAAAAAAAAAGAAAGAGTAATGAAAATGAAGAAGGGTAGAAAAAAAAAGTTCATCTCTATATGTGCATCATAGAAATAAGTTCATCTCTCTATGTTGTTTATGTAAGAGCAATTTTCTTATGGATGTTTCAGAAGGTTAGTTGGATAGATGTAAATGCCCAATACTAAGAAAGTTGGTCTTATTTTTATGTATTTATGTGTCGTCGAGTTTGTGCTTATTGCAGAATTTTTAAATGTCTCGGCTTTATAAAATGCGTGGAACTCTTTTGAATGCATCCTATACTTCTTTTCTCAAGCGATTGTCCATTGGCCTCATTGCAACATATATTAAAGACCTTTTAATTTCTCAAGCCATAAGTTCAATGTAGCTAAGAAGGTACTGAGGGGAGCGTATGATGATAGTACTTTGATTAGGAACCAGGTGGTACCTATTGTGAGATTTATCCTATTGTGAGATTTATGATGACTACTTCTCGAAGAATGTATAGAGCGATCACTTTTAATATTGTCTTTGTCAAACACACACACATACACTTGAGCATGATTGTTTGAAGAGTGTATTAGATTAAGATTGACTAGGATTTGATGCAATGTTTGAATTTAAAACCACAAACACTTATTTTTCTTGGAAATGAAGAGATGGAATGTTAGGTTGTCTCACTGTCTTAGGTAGAGTTAGTTTTAGTTTTTTTTTATTTTTAGTTAGATTTTGCTTTACTCGAGGGCGAGTAAAGTCTAAATGGGGGAGTATTTGATAAGTACATATTTGAGATATTATTTGATTAATCCTCTACATTTATTTTGGTTGTTTTCTTCTTATTTTTTCATTTAAAAATATTTTCTAGGTGTTTTGGAAGTGACGGAGTGAGAAAGAGCTAAAACTGAGCTGAAACAGGTTAAAAATCAAAGTGTTGAGCTAAAAGGTGGTAAAAATCTAAAAACAGGGTTGAATAGTGGTATATTTGCAAAAATCAAAAAAATTAATGGAGACATGGTGCCACAGTTCCAAAACTCCAGCGTTGTAGTGCTAGAAAATGGGAAACTAGCCCTTTTGACCCTCCAGCTTTGAGTAACCATTCAGACACGAATCTAATATCTCCTACGCTATAAAATGACCTCTCTAGCACAAAAATAATCATTTCTAGACAATCATAAACATATAAAGGCTAGAGAGAGATATAAAATCAAGAGGAAAGGAAGATCTTGGAGGTCTTTTCAGATTTTTTTTCATCATTTATCTTTCCTTTTTCCTTTATTTATTCTAGCATGACGTTCCTATTTTTTATCTTTGTATAGATGCTAGTCTAGGTTTCTTTTAAGTTAAGAATGATTTTAATGCCCTAGACATGTAATTGTATTAATTATTTCCAAGTTTTTAGATATGTCATTTAATTATTCAGATTCGTTCATACTCTTCTATGCTTAATGATTATTATCTTTATTATTTATTATTTAGATGGGCAGCTTGATGATTTATAATGAATATATATTGCTATAGTTAGGAATTAGGCTCATTATTGTCTAATTTCTAATAATGGTAGTATGATTATAGTTAGATATGATTGCATAATGATAGCTATACTAAGCCAACAAGGCTTGAAAATCTTTCAGAAATCCGGTAAGCTCAGTTTAAAAAGTGACTTTTCCAATGAAGTCTCAAAATGAAAAATGAAGGTCAGCATTAAATTCTGAATGCCCAAAATAATTAAGTTAGACATATAATTTATTAAATCTGGGTTTCGCGCTGAGACCCAGTTCGTGACATGCTAAACGACACTATTCACAAGTTTCATACCACTTTGAAACATATTGATGTTATATATCATAACTCGTTATTCACTTAACTAAATCCAAATTTTAAGTTAAAACTTCATTTCGAGGTCCCGAACATTAATTGGCCTTAATTCCCGAAAGTTACAAAAATACATCTTTTTTAAAGTATTTAGAAAAATATCATCTTTGCTGAATATTTACAAAAATATCACTTTTTTGAAATATTTTAGGAAATATCATTATCACAGAATAATTAGGAAAATATCACTTTAGAAAATATTTGAAAAAGTATCAACTTTGCTTATTATTTGTCAAAATGTCATTTTTGCATAAATATTTTGAAAAATAACAATTTTCTAATTTTAGCCCAAGGCTCAATCTCTATAGGAACAAACTTCGGCCTATTACTATTCAGCTTTGTAACACTATCACTTTTTGTCCCAAATAAAAAATATATTAGATTTTTTTAATTTAAGATTTCTCTCAAACCGGAGATTAAATCGACACAACAAAGTCTCATTTATTCATGATTCAATCTCCTTTCTCACCTCATATAACTTTTATAACTATAATAATTGTTCCACAAACATAATTATGTAAATACCACTATTTTGTTAAAAAAATGACAAAAAAATTCCAAACGCTTACTGGAACTTGCTCACTACAAATCGGTGGTTGGGAAGTGTTGGGAAGGACTCAAGGGAGGTTACGCTTGTGACTTTGGGTGGTACTCGGCGTTGAGCAACAACGAAACACAAGTTTTTTGCAACAAAAAGTTGCGGTTTCGCAGGTTTCTTCCTACACAGGGATTGACATGCTACGGTGGCTACTGGTGAGTCTTTGATAGAGGTCATGGAAGGTCCTGGCCAGAGCTCATGGTCGGAAGAAGTCCGATATGGTGGCCAGAGAGGTTGTACAATGAATGGGTGAGTTTTGGGTTGGGAGCTTCAATGAGGAAGAGAAAATTTAAGGGATTTAAAGGCTATTTTAGATACTATTTGTCACGTGTCAAAATCTAGTTGAGTGGGCACTGTTCATAGAAATTGCACTTTGATCCGATTTCGCAAAGATTATTTACATTAGTGTCCTCTAAAAATTACTTTTTAATCATTACTTTAAACTTTTCTTCACATTTTAGCCCAAATGAACGTAGACTTATAAATGTTCTCATTCATTACATATATTTTTCTTTAAATATTCAAAAATTAGAATTTACTAAAATTCCCTTAGCTTAAAAATTACTTCTATACCCTTTTAAAATTTAGATGTTTACATAAATAAATATTAATTTGATTACGTAGATGACTACTATCAATATCTCCATATAGTTGGCACCATATGTCAAAAATTTGACTGCGTTGATGATCGCTCTCATTTCTTCACCCTTTCACTATATGCAATCAAAACTTGACTCGCGGAGATGATCTCAAGCCGACATACTAAGCCGCAGTCACCACTACCTCTGGCTGATCCCCTGATGGCCTATGTTGATGCATGAGGAGCCGTAAAATGGCGGATCTAAGGCTAAGAAGAAAATGCCATTTTATGTATTTTCCAGCCAAATGATTGCCACCAACTAATGTTGTTCCTCACATCTGGCAAGTCCAGCTTCTGCTCGTCATTCTCGACAATCTCCGACCAACTTCTAGTTGTGAAATCGATCGTGTAAGCCTTGAAGTTTATTTTGGACAACAAAATAGGAAATGTTGGCACTTTCATAATTACTTTTGGAAGATTGAGATATTTTGCATGGAAATGGTGTGAATAAAGTTATGTGAAGTAATGGTTCATATATGGGAGATTAGGATCTATTTTAAGACAAATTTCAAAAGAAAAAATTGGTATTTTCACAAATATTTTCTGAGAAGTGATTTTTTTAACTGATTGGTATTATGGCCTAGTTAAGGCTCGAGATCTCGAAGCAAAGTTTGATTACAAAATTGAGTTTAGTGGTGTTGAGAAATGAATTTTGGGATATAACATTGCTACATTTTACAACGGCATAGGAACTGAGGTGAAGGGCTCGTGTTTTTATCTCGGTTTATGTGCCAAGAGTCAGGTTTCAACTTAGACTCGAACTGGTCAAATTATATTGCTATCTTAGCTATTTTTGATATTCTGAATACAGTTATAACCCATGTTTTCTCAATTAACTCTTCGTTGTTAAGGTCACCCTCTCAAAGCTTAGACTTAAACTTGTCGAGTTATATTGCTATCCTAACTTACACCCTGTTAGAAAGGTCACCCTCTTAGCTTAGACTTGAACTGGTTGAGTTATATTTGTTGGAATAATATCCTATAAAGCAGTTTATTATTTAGACATTATAAACAATCTTTATTAGATTATTTAGTATCTATTTGTTATTAATAAATTCCATGTTATGAATTTCTATTTCATTTATGTCTCATTGATGTACATGTGATGTGTATGTTTATCTTATGCAAACATTTAAAAGATTCCAAGACAAGAAATGAGTAATAAAGAATTATTCGTATGACGAGTTCATATGTGGAAGATATTATATTCTTTATTTCATTATGTCTAAATTAAATTGTTCGCATTCTGCATATTGAAGATGGAATACTTTACTATACCATAGAACGTAGTATTGTCCATTTAATTTATGAAGTCTCTAATTATCGAAGTGAGTCTTCAGATAGAAATACTAGTGTATTATAAGAAAGTTATAACAGCATCGAACAGGACCTAGTGAATTAGAATTTGAGGTTAAGTGCCGTAACTCAAATTTTTAATTTTACTATTCTAGCACTATTGTAGAAGACCTTAATCTTAGTGATTAATGAATTTATTTTTATGTGTTTTGTCTTTTTGAGTTACTAAAGGACTAATTCTGATTTATGGTTCGAACTCTGGTATCTTAGAAGATAAGGTATATGAAATGTATAGAACGTTTTTCATAATGGACACCATGCATATGATATCACTTTGAGTTTTTTCAAGTTCTTGGATAATATAAACTAGGGTCCTAGTATTCACTTTGTGAATTTGACTGTGTTAGTGTTAGTAGATACAAACACCGTAGTCAACTATTATCCATTAGATGAAAAATGACAACTCAAAGGTAAATATATACTAGAAGCATAATACGGTAATTTCACCCTACTAGTACGACATTGCATTGGGGGTATGTCTATAGGTATAGTATATGCTAAATGGATCAAGCTAATTAATTGTTAATAAGCTTCACAGAAAAATAAATGACATTTAGTCCGAGAGTTCAATATTGGGCCTATAGTGGTATGTCCCAATATTAATGGACAAGGCTCAATCATAATTAAGAGTTAATTATGATAGTAGGTATATGGTTTATTGGAGCTTGGGCTTTATGGATCTATCTGGTCTCCTGACTAGCTCAAATTAAAGCCCAATAGTTATTTGATGATGAGTTGAGCCCAACAAGCACAATAAGCCCTTTAGGATTTACTAATCTCTCTATAATTAAGAGATAAGTTCTCTAGCATCCAGACACAAGTGTTACACGTGAAATACCCCCTTGAAAAGAGAGTGTCATACGCATAACAGAGAGAGAGAGCAGAGAAATCGACCACTACTAGGAATTCACTGTCCTTAGTATGTCGGCTATCCTGGAGAAATCGGTTCGAGGAGATTGTCTTCTTGTTCATCTGCGGATCTCTTTGTTGGGAATCAAGAAGGTGACCACCCACCGGATCAATCAAACAGCTTTCGAGAATAGACGGAAAGACGAGAAAGTTGTGGAGTGAATCTGGGTATTATTCTTGTCTAAATCAAGAGTTAATTTATGTTAGATCACGATCCAAAATGTCTTGTAAAAAGAAAAATTTTAAACGACTAATTCCGCTACGTTTCTTAATTTTACAAAACTATGGTGTTCTTAAAAATGATTTTATGAAAATATTTTCCAGAAATTTATTCCAACAAACACCAGCAATATTGCTATCCCAGATAGGTCACCCGGTGGGATAACACTCCGTTGGAAAGGTCACCCTCTTAAAGCAGGTAAAATGAATTTTTGAAATGCCTTCCCAGTAACCAATTAATTCACAAGAAATTCGATAAGTGTTGATAGCTTGGTATAACTATCACAGCGAGGTAGGGATTCAATTACCTAGTTTTTACTTGTTTTGTTTTAAAATGTGCATTTTAAACTATTTGTAAAATATGTGAAAAATCTTGAATTACCTACTTTAAATGGAAAATTGATGGATTTGTGATTTGTTGATAGGGGTGTTCATTCGATTCAATCTACATTTTTTTTGGGTATATTTATATTCGTTCTACACTAGATGCGGATTTCAGATTTATCATCCAATCCAATCTACATAAAATATTTAAACCAATCCAATCCAATCTGTAAATGTACAGATTGGATTAGTTACTTTAAATCGGATAGTTGGACTTGATAAATAAACTTTTAAAATTAGGCTTTATCTCAATTTTTTTTGTCTTGGATTATTTAATTTTAGCACAAATTTTAGTATTTTTTTTTTTTTTACAAATTTGGTTGATTATTGATCATATATATGCATATAAATTAAATACAATCTATTAAAATTTTTAAATTAAACTTAATTCAAACCAAAAATATTAAATAATATATATTTTATTTTAAAATCTATATATTATGTACGAATTAGATTGGATTAGTTACATTTCAAGGTAAAAAAGAATATCTGATTAACAAAAGTGCAGATTTCAATTTTGGGATCCATTCCAATCTGTACAAGTGCGGATATCTACACTTTATAGATTGGATTAGATTAGCTCGTGCGGATTGGATTAGATAGTGCAGATTTTGAACACCCCTATTTGTTGAGATATAGTTGTTTTGCTTTTCATTTTTCAGTAAATCCTAGAATAAATTTCAAATAAATTTTAAAGTATGATTTTATTAACATATTTGATGTTTGGTTAATACACACTCTATCACATGTTGTACATATTATAGGATCAAATACTTGAGTATCATTATTTTATTACGGTGGTATAGATTACTGGCAAATTACCGTAGCGCTAGGTAAAAGACTTAGATAGTTGTGCAAAATTTGCTCAAACACATATGAGTAGTATCATAATGTTGGATACCTCTGGTATAAAAGTATTAAAGGGTCATGATGGGAAAATGAGAACTCACTTATATTTATAGTCAATTTATAATATGTATAATGATGCAGATTTTGAACTTATTTTGAATACGTGGATGATACCTAACTTCTAATTATATTTATTTGACTTTATAAATGGATTTTGGAAAAGTATTAATCATTCATGTTTGAAAAGTTGAATTTTTATTTAAAAAGGTGATTAATTCCTATTGAGCATGCGAATACTTATCTTTTCTTATTTTTCCCCATTCTAGGTTTACAAGATCGAGATGAACCTTCGGTTGTCTAGTTAAGATACTAGGTTACTCCTTTCAGTCTTGACCATTCTTTTGGATCATATCTCCTTCTGGTTTTCTCTCCATTTCTTCGTTGATTATTTAGCCATGTCCAAATAGAAATGTTAGTGAATGCTAACTTCCCATATTGTTATTTTCATCCACAAGTTGTCGTTTTTAAAGGGTTTAGAAAATAGAGATATTTTCACTAATTTTCTAAAATAAATTCAATAATTTCTAATTTATAGAATTCCTATTCTACAGAGTTCGGATTGTGACACGGATGGTATAAGAACTTTCCCTAAGAGATCATAAATATATCGCAATAATAAAAAGAAATAGACTCGAGCACATATCAAAATCATAAGAAACATAATTTTTTTTTTCTTTTTTGGAAATATAATCCCTAATAAAAGTAACTACCTTCAATCATTTCAAGGGCTCTAAAGCACACAAAACGAAATTGGCTTTGAGAAAACTTCTTTCACTAATTAGATAATTCGTAAAAAAATTAAACACAGAGGAGTATAGATGGTTATGAATTCGGCTAGAACTGAAGAGCTTGGATTCCCAATTATGCAACTAGCATCTATATACGTTTTCAAAAAGAGACAAGCGTGTCTCGAATATTTCACTATTGAATTGCTTAGTAAATAAAAATTAATAGAACTAACCAAATTGTAAAATAATTATTCAAAATTATAACTACATATAACAATTATGTGAAAAAGTAAATTCACGGTATCACAGCCTTCCTCCCTGCAATAATAATGTATTCGGGGATGCAATTGTCGAGGCGATGACTGTTCTTGCATCAATGAAGCTCTAGCTTAGAGGTGAACCGTTGGATCTGACCAAACGAGTGGGGGAAATGTGGAGGCATCGAAGCAATCAATGGGACCGATCTACTCTCGCCAATAAGGAGCTCATCATCGTTACTGAAGGCGGTGACTGTCAAGACTTTTTTAGGTTACTTCAGCTATCACGTGCCCCTTTCTGTCAACATTTAACGCTCCTCTTTCAATTGGGACGTAATTGCTATTAATAAATTAGAGTAATATTAGATAGTACCATAAAGTGTCAAACATTATAAGAAATGTTAGTTTAGTTTTATATTAGAAGATAAAATTTTAATACACTGAGTCTCCTATAGTATTACTTAATAAATTAAGAAAATTAATTGTTTTTATTGAGAAAAGTAACCAAATCATGACAAGTTGTATACTCACGATCCGTTGTGCCATTCGTCATTTATATATTATCCTCAAATGTAACGTATCTATTTAGCAAACAGTCCCATAGGTGCTCTCGGGGTCCACATAAAGTCCTACACGTCATTTCGATGTGCTTCTGATTTTGATATTACCACAAATAATACACGTACGTACATATATCGCAACAGCTGTGCAGCATATTGGATGACGTCGTAGTACAAGTGATATCAAATGCTTACAACTAATTATTATAAGAAACGATAACAAATTGGTTTACAACTTTAATTTGTTCACCGTATTTTTATTGATTTAGAATAAAATAGTTTCATGGTATGTCCACATAGGGCCCACAGGAGCTGGATCCGCAGAGTTTGAATCCTATCTACCTCCAAATCGTCATAAACAATTGAGTTTTTAAGTACTATATATGTACGAGAGCGAGATCCTTGGAAAGGTGTCTTTCGACAATATTCTTCTACACAACATTTAATTTACTACTCTTGTATATATATTTTCTTTTTGAAGGAAATTAATGTATGTAGATATGTTATTGTGAAACATTACTTATGTACAACAAAATGTGAACATTTACTCATATACAGGTAAGTGAGAAAAAAGCTTAAGTCATCACACTCTGATTTACTTTATATTGTTCAGAAACTCCCTTTTTTTTTTTTTTTTGGGACTTTGTCGTTCCCTCCCTCTGGGGTTGTTTTCCTTTCGTTTCCTTTTCAAGCTTGATTTGTTTTTTTTTTCCCCAAAAAATTTTGTTTTTAATGTTTGTTTGACTATAGTAGCACATGATTGTTGTTAACTTAACGTCATCCTTGTTGAGATGTGAATGTTTTTTATATTTAAGTTATTTTCATATAAAAGGAGAAACGACCAATTAAGAGAACATGTAAGAAAATTTCAAAGAAACAAAAGGCCATTTACATTTAGAAAAGAAAATTTATACCTATACCGTTTAAAATTTTCATACAAACTAGTTTTCCTATTAATATATAACCCAAAAAAGAAACTGAAAAAAATTAATCAAAGCACCACCTTGCACAAATATTACAAAAGGGAAAATACCAAAAATATATACTTCCCATGTATTCTAGCGAAATACGAGCTTTGACCTTGTGTTTTCTGAAACCGTAAAGGATCCCTTTAATTCCGAGAAGTGGGTCAAATTGTCCTTTGGATCGGATTTGCTTATGAAACGACACTATTTCCTTTAGTCAAAATTAATCGAATACTCAAATTATCTCCGTAATCATATAACCAAACAAAATAAATAAATAAAACATTGATAGAAATTTTTTAAATCAGATTAGGGCTATATATGCATATGGCTGGCATTTAAGTTGTTTGGTTGTATATTTAGTGGATGGTTTGACTGTTTAGTGAGAATCCTTCTTTTTCTGGGTTTATTAGAGTTTTATGGTAAAAACAGAAATTACATATTCCAAAAAACGGTAGCAGATTTTGTAAATTTAAGTATCTTTCTTGTGATGAAGCATCTATTAATTAAAGTGCAATGCAAATCAATAAGGCACACTTTATTCCTTTTATTCTCAACATCTACATAAGAGTTCGAACCTGAGTATCACCATATTTTTTCCGCTTTTATTATAAACTACTATTTATAACTTTGTTTTTCACAATCTTTTTTTTTTAATTCATTTCTCTTTTTTGTTTTATCTTTATTATTTTTTAGTTTGTTTTCCTTTTTTCTTTAAAAATTTATTTGTACCCTTTTATCTTTTTTCTTGCTTTTAATTCTTTTTCCCATTCACTTTTAATAATATATATTTTTGGAAAAAAAACTAACTTGTTTTCTTTAATTTTCTTATTTTAAGGAATGAGGAAAATATCTTTTTTTTTTTTTTTCTGCTAGAATAAGTTTTATTCCTTCTTTTTGTTGGATTTTTTTGTTGAACTTTATTGTTATTATTATTATTATAGAAAATGAGAAGTAGTTAGATTACCAACTATAATTTTTTAAGTCAACTCATTACCTATGGTAACCAAAATATCATATAACAAATACTTTATAATCTATGATAACAACTTGGGTTACTGGTTATTACTAGTTACTATTTTCAGACTATGACCACTTACAAGATTATTGATTTGTTATTGGTAACAAATCTAGTTTATAATTTCTAAACTAGAAGTAAGTTATAAAATTACTAGTTAATTGTCTCTTACAAGACTAGTTATTGGTTATCAGTAATCGAATTTAGTTACTAGTGATTAATCTTATTACTAATTTTTCTATTTATTATTAAATTAGTTATTGGTTACTAATAACCAGTTATCTCAATAAATGAGTACTTTGTAACCTATGATAATTACTTAGTTACTAGTTTCTAAACTATGGCCACTTGCCGGATTGATGACCGACTAATTTAGTTTCTGATTTCCAAATTAGTAGCTAGTTACAAAACTAGAAATTAGTAGTTACAAGTCACAAGACTGGTTACCGGTTGCTAATAAACCCGTAACAGTAACCAATCTTGTTACCGGAGTAACTACTTAGTTACTAGTTTCTAAATCATATCCACTTACAATATTGGTGATTGACTAATTTAGTCTCTGACTTCAAAACTAGTAGTTAGTTACAAGACTGGTATCTAGTAACTAGTAACAGTAATTAGTCTTGTTACTGGGGTAACTACTTAGTTTTTAGTTTCTAGACTACTACTACTCATAAGACTCATGACTAACCAATGTAGTTTCAGATTTCCAAACTGATTACTAGTTAAAAAACTAGGGCATGATAGTTACCAATTGCAAGATTGGTTATTGGTAACCAATTACCAGTTACAATTTTTATTACTGGTTCTTATATAAGACCACTGTATTTACTGGTTACTATTAGATTAGTTAATGATAACCAACTACCTCACGAAACAAGTGCTTTGTAACCTTTACAGTAACCACTAAAGTGACTAGTTTCTAGCCAATAATCAATTTGGTTAATAGGTAGTAACGAGTAACTAATCTAATTATTGGTTTCTAGACTACAACCACTTATGAGATTGGTAACTGCCCAAACTACTAATTTCTAAATTGGTAGCTAGTTACAAAATTAGTGACTAATAGTAACTAGTAACCAATCCAGTTACTAGTCACTATTTTATTTACTAGTTTCTATACAAGATTAGTTTAATTACTGGTTAGAAGACTAATCTGATTACTGGTTACCAGTTATTAGTAACTAGTAATCAAATTGATCGATGAAAAAAAAATCTAAAATATAGTTATTGGCTGCATATATTAGTAGTCATATTAGTTGTAAGTTGGTAACGAGACTGGTTACCATTTTCCAGTTTAGTAACTATTTTCCAGATTAGTAAACTATTCTAGTTACTAGATTGATATGAGATGTAGAATTTTATATTTTGGTAAAAGGGTATTGAAAATATTTACGTCGGGGTTGTTTTTGATTTGTTGTTTGTACGACGGGAGACTTGAATTTGGTGGGAATTGTGGGGTTACACATAATAATAGGTTATATATATATCTCATCATCCATAAAAAATCTAATGGTTCTCTTTCTACATACCTTTCCATTTCTCATTTATATGCCATATCTCAATTTTGTTCTTACATTTTTTTCTGAAGGTCTCATAAAAGAGTTGAGAGAAATACCTTTGAAGAAGCCCCAGTAGTTCATAGAGTTTTTTTTTTTTGATGGAAGAGACGCAGCCAAGGCCCTAAAAGAGATGAATGGTAAAACAAATCAATGACAAAGAGGTCGTGGTAGAGTTCAGTCACCTCGGTGGCTACAGTTGAAAGATAATAAATGCTGTAACCACCACTACTCACAAGTACCCTCTGTCTCTGCCTCTGGCACTGTCACTTACGATGCGAAAACTCTCCAATCGACCTGAAGAAGAAAACGAATAAGGGATGACGGAAGATGAAGAAGAAAATAGAAGAAAGAAGGAGCGTAAGAGCCAGAAACGGCTTTGGAAGAGAAATAATTCTTATTTCTAGAATATGGTATTTTTCTAAATAATACCGTATGCAAGTAATCCTTTTTTGAAGCACCGCACATATGTAATTCTTTTAATCAATCACCGTATATATCCTAAGTTTTACTTTTTTTTTTGGTCGTTTTAATGAACGTCCATTTTTTGCTAAATGTCCAAGTTCATGTATTTTTATATCTGGTATATCTACTTATATATTAACTTTAATTTATATACTAACTATTTTATATTTTATGCTCGGTATATCATATTTTACTACTGATATATATATATACACTAAATTTTTTTGCTACAACACTTGAAAAAAAAGACATTTAGCTAAAATGGCCCTAAATTTTGTCATGTTTGCTATAAATCCTTTTTTCTAAGCCGAAAGGTCTGCAAAGGGGCGGGCCCATTTGAAAACCAGATAGGGAGACATTTGAATCTGTGCTATTCTCCAGATTTACGTAAAATACTATAAATAAGTTCATTCCTAGCTCTAGTCGCAAGTCTAAGTCTGAAGAATAAATAAACTAGACAAAGGTTGATTAGCCGATTAATATCTCTCGATAAAAATCGTCCCTGTTTTGTTTCTTTCACTCTCACAGCATCAAATACATAAACTTATATCTCCACTTCAGGCAAAAATAAACTCATGAGTTAGCCCAATTTATTCCCGATCGTCACTTTCACATTAATTTCTATCACTATTGCAGCAAACACAAAAGCTCATCCATCGAAAGATCTCTCTCCACACAGGGACACATGGCCAACTTAACTCGTCCTCTTCTATCCCAACCGAACTCATCGGACGATTCCACCGAACCTCCCCACCTCGAAAAACATCTTCCATCCCTCGATTCAACCATCGAAAACTGCATAGGAGACTTCGGATGGGCCCAATTCCTTCAGGCCATCCTCGTCTCCTTTGCATGGTTCTTCGACGCTCAGCAAACATTCATTTCCGTCTTCGCAGATGCAGAGCCGACTTGGCACTGCGACGCACGACTAAGAAAGGACTCGTGCGATTCGGTTTCCGACGTCTGCAGCCTTCCAAGGGATTCATGGGGCTGGGATTTGCCCGAACGGGCTTCGACCATATCCGAATGGGCCTTGCAGTGTGCCGGATCGATCATTACGGGCCTGCCGGCTTCTGCCTTCTTCATGGGCTGCCTTCTTGGTGGACTCGTGCTCGCCACGCTCGCCGACTCGTCCCTTGGCCGGAAGAAAATGCTCTCCCTCTCTTGCCTCGCCATGGCTGTGTCCACGCTCCTCACCACCTTCGCCACGAACGTCTGGACGTACTCAGCGTTGCGATTCGTCGGCGGTTTCAGCCGCGCCACGATTGGAACATGCGCTCTTGTCCTGTCAAGCGAGCTCGTCGGCAAACAGTGGCGAGGCCAGGTTGGTGTTATAGGTTTCTTCTGCTTCACGCTAGGGTTTCTCTCACTTCCTGCCATAGCTTATCTAAACAGAGGCTCTTCATGGAGAAATCTCTATGTTTGGACATCTGTCCCTACAATTTTCTACTCTTTAGTGGTTCATTTCTTAGTTCACGAGTCTCCTAGATGGCTTTTCGTCAAAGGTCGAACAGAAGAAGCCATAGCAACCATTAAGATCATGGCTCAAGCAAACCACAAAACCTTTACCGTAAGCTTTTCACACTTACCCTTCGAGGAAGAGACCTGGAACGTGGATCTCTACTCCGCAATCAAGATCTTAATCGAGAAAAGATGGGCTTTTCGCCGATTATCAGCGGTTATGGCAATCGGATTCGGCATCGGAATGGTTTATTACGGCATGCCTTTAGCTCTAGGAAACTTAGCTTTCAGTCTCTACGTAAGTGTCACTCTTAACGCCTTGTCCGAGCTCCCAGCTTCACTTATAACTTTCTTTTTCGTCGGAAGGATGAACCGACGAAGCTCGATTTTGGTCTTCACCATCCTTAGTGGGATTTGCAATATAGTGTCAGTGCTGAAAGGAGTGACGATTTGTACGACATTACAGATCGGGCTAGAGTTGGTGTCGTTTTTCAGCGCATGTTCGGCCTTCAGTATTTTGCTGATTTTCACAATTGAGTTGTTCCCAACTTGTGTTCGGAACTCGGCGGTTTCGATGGTGAGACAAGCACTGGTGCTCGGCGGAGTGTTTAGTCCGGTGCTCGCCGCCGCGGGAAGGGGAGACGGATTCCTGTCGTATGGCGTGTTTGGGATAGTGATAGGCTGTTCTGGATTATTTGTCGTTTGTCTGCCGGAGACTAGAGGGATAACAATTTGCGATACAATGGATGAAGAAGAGCATAAAGACAAAACAGCTTGTGGTGGAACAGCTAGTTGTCATGATGTCTAGATTCTAACTAGATATATTTGTCTATTTACGCATATTTTAATGGCAGCTTGAAATATTATAATGTGCTTAGATCAGTCAAAGTTTTTTATCAAAAAATATGTAAGTCCATTCGATCGCCGTCATTATTTGAACATTATATAGATCACATACATGTGAGCTCGCTAATAAAATATTAGATCAAGTGTTCCATTATCCTTCCTAGAGCCGTAACTGTTTGTTTTTTCGCGTAATGAAGACAAAGTATACTTAATAATAATAATAATAATAATAATAAACGTCAATTGGCAAAAGAGTTTTTTTTTTTTTTTTAATACATATTCTTAAAAAAGTTTTTAATTTATTAATACTACTAAAAAGACTATTTTATATAGAGTTTTAAAATTTAAGTTTTTGTTTAAAACTCGCTTTCAAATGGTTTGCTCTTCCAAATTTTCTAATAATAATAATATTAATAGTAATAATAATAAATCTTTGTTTCTGTTTACTTTCTTTTCTGGGATTCTTAGGACTTAGCTAACGTTTCCAAACTTTGATTTTTCACATATAGTAGCCAATTAAAAAACATTACCAATTTAGCAATTTTGTATAATGAATGTCCAAATATAACCGCTCAATTTTATAGAAATTATAACGAAACTATAAATAAACAAAAAGAAGAAAAAAACAGATATAAACAGCAAAGGGTTGAAATAAGCCAGGTTGAAGTATAATATTAATATAAACATATTTCGACCAAATATGCTAGCTTAATTTTAAAGCATGATTTGATTATTAAATATATAGTTGTTGTGAATAGTTATATATTATACATATTATAAAATCACACATTTGAGTTCTGTTATAATATCGCGGTATTTTGGATCATAGGTGAGTTGCTGCAACTAGGTGAGAGACCTAGACCCCTACGTAGATTTTTCGCTAACATACTTTCAAGTGTTGTCACAATACTGGGTGCCTCTAATAAGGGATATTATAGAGCTGTGATGGAAAGATGAGAGTTCGTTCATTTACATTGGTTGATTTAAAATATGTTCAATCATGTGGTTTTAGTTTTGGATTTAGTTTTGAATATATGATTATTTTAGATATCAATTATTTTATAAACTTAGATTTTAGAAAAAGTATTAACCATGCATATTTAGTAAAATTGCATCTATTCAAAAAGACAATTGAATTTATACTGAGCATATAAATGTCCACTCTCCTACTTCTCCTACTTTCAGGTGTTTATTTAAGATAGTAATCCTAATGATCAAACAAGTTGCGTAGCTTGTAGTTCTACTCTTAGTCTCTAATGAGTGTTCATATTCTGTTGTTTTTCTTTCCTTATTCAATTAATTAGCCAAAATTAGTAAGTCTACTAAGTGGATGTATGAGGATGGTGTTATAGTTAATTTCAGAACTTGAAACTAGAAATAATTTAATGTAAATTATTTTGGACTTAAGATTTTTCAATTGAACTCAGTTTATCATAATTCATGAATTATTTATGAGTTTTAAACGAATTAATCATAAGTTTTCTTAAACTTTAATGGACATTTTCTAAAGTAATTAAAGCTACTAAGAGTTTTAATAGTTGTTGAATTTATAATGATTTGATGACTAAAATGCAATTATTTAATACCTAATTTCTCCTAAATTATATAAAACTAATATTTAATTATTCTTTCACCAAAAATTACTAAAAGTCATAATTTTGAATTTCCGATCATAATAGAAATAATAAATGAAGTATCTCAAATAATAATAATAATAATAATAATAATAATAATAAGTAAATGGTGTAGCGATTAATGTATTATAATTATATACTTTTAGTCCATTATAAGAATGGAAAGTGATATAAGTAATCAATTACATATTATATCTATATATTTATCATTATTAAACCAAAAGTTTGGTAACCATGCATAAACAATTTAAATGGTATATCCATTATATATATTTTATGGATATTAAATACAAAGATGATATAGTTTACAATATTATATATCTATATATTTCTATTAAATTTAGTAAGTAGATAAATATGATTAAGGTAATAAAATTAATTTATTTACATGATCAAAAGAAAATAAATTAAAAAGAAAAGTTAGGTAAGTGAGATGAATATTAGTAATTTTTTTAATTATGTTTAATTATATTTATGATATAATAAGCTTATAAATATGGTACTCGCTTGTAGACACAATTAAGCTTCCTCCTATATTTTTCTCTAGCTCTCTTTCTCTCATAGTTGTGGTAGTCTATAGAGATTTTAAGAAGTTTTCCTTTAGATTCCTTCAAAATTCAAGAAAAAAATAATTCTTAAAACTCTTAGTCTTTCAAGTTTAATATATTTTACTACACTTAAGTTTAAATTCAATTAATGATATTTGGAGTTAAAAATTTTAATCAAATTTGAAATTTTTATAAGAAGTCTTTTTATATGTCTACTTGATTTCTGGAACGTTTTACATTTATATCTTATTTTTAAGATTTTATAGAAATCATTTCATCCATATTGATTGTCACCTAAGAAAAGCTCAAAAATAAATTTTATCGATTTTGTTCTATGATTTCAGAGGGTAAATATTTTTAATTTGAATTGAAATTTTAAATACATATTCACATATATATTAGCTTATATTTTAGAAAGTTTTGTAATGTCATGAATTTATTTCTAATCATTATTAAATTTTCTTTACATACTGCCTTTATAACCAGTAAAGCTAACAACTTTGTTTATCTAAAATAATATTATTAAAATCTTACCCTATTAATTTTATTTAAACTTGAAACTTTTATTGGATACTAACATATATGTTATAAGAGACTCAAAATATTTTCAGAATTTTTAAAAATATTTATAATTAACTATGATTTTCGAAATAACATATGGTTTTGTAAGTTAAGTCCTCTCATGAATTTTAAGATACAATTTTAAGAATTATATGTACTATATAATAGTATAATTTGGAGTTTCTAATTTTTTTTTCTATGTGCAATAATATGTTAGAGTTGTTTTCTTAAAACATCAAGATTTTTTGATACATAAACAATCCTAGAAAATTCAAGAATAGATTGATGGTCTCAACTTTAATAATTTTTATTAAAATTCAATCTACAATTTAGATAATTCTTTTTGAAAAATTCTAAATAATTTTTTATAGCTTGTTTTTTGTGTAATAATATTATTTATAAAGTTTCAGAGTAAGTGAAATTTTGTGTTAAAATCTAAAATTCTTTAAGTATATATAGCTTGTTGAAATTTTACATTAATATATGTAATAAATATTGTTATATGAATAATATTAAAAAAGGATAAAAAGAGGCACCTGGTTATAATAAGGTCGAGAGCGCGATATTTCACTATAAGCATAAATAAAATTTTGTAAGGATTCAAGATAAGTAAATTTCACTCTATATGTTTATCTGAAAAACTTAATGTGCTATTATGTGATGCAATTGTGATTATACTATTATATTATTATTTGTTTTGTAATATTATTTTCATTAAGTACATAAGTATATCTACTTATCACGAGCATGTGTATATATAATTGCACGAAAAATTATAATTTCAATTAAATGAATTTTTAAAGATATTATGTATTCAAAATTATATTTCAATAAGAATATTTTTTTTTAGTGTTTGTTAAGTAGTAGCAGACTGATTCACAGTAACTATAATTATTAGTTGGAATGCACGGCGGGGTCTGGGGAGCCCGAGTGCATTCCGTCATCTTGGTTTGCTTGTACAATAGTAAACTCCCCAGGTCTTGTTTCTTACGGAGACAAGACTTCGGTCTGGGTCTATTACTAAATATGGTCGTCATTTACATTTTCAACATGGTTTAGAAGTCCCTAGAGTTGGTTCAGGTGGTGGTCTTATGTTACTATGGCAAGCTAATGGTAATGTAACCCTCCTTTCTTATTCAATAAATCACTTTGATTGTTATATTGTGTGTGACAATGGGCCCCGATGGCATTTTACCGGATTTTATGGCGCCCCTAAGGTACGGAATAAACATTTTGGATGATTTACTATTGCAGGAAGAAACATATTGGCACCAATGTTCTCGAATCTCATGGCTGAAGGCCGGAGACTCTTAACACTAAACATTTCCATGCTCGACCAACTAGCAGGCAGAACACGAGTTGAATGGCCTTTTTTGGAGCAAATGATGTTGAAAATGGGTTTCTGTTGCCAGTGGGTGAATTTAATTATGAGCTGCCTCAAATCCATCTCCTTTTCTTTTTTGGTGAATGGTGCAGTCAGTGGTAAGGTAGTGCCTGACTCTCACCATATTTGCTTTTTGACGATGATAGCCTTTTGTTTTGTGAGGCTACAGCCTCTTCTTGTCATGCAATTAAGAGAGTTCTTGATGTTTATAGCCGTGCTTCTGGGCAACTAATTAATTATCAAAAGTATATCTTATCGTTTTCTCCCAACACGACTTTAGATATGAAATCATTATTTCAAAGATCAGTTAGCATGCCTTTTTGTGGTTGTCATGAACGCTATCTTGGCTTACCGTCGTTTGCTGGGAGAGATAAGAAGATCATGTTTAGTAGTATCAAGGATAAAGTCTGGAAGCACCTCTGTGCTTGGCAAGAGAAATTATTCTCTAAAGGAGGAAAAAAAAAGGTCCTTTTTTGAAGGCTGTAGTTCAGTCTATTCCTACATATGCAATGACCTATTTTCGTCTTCCAACCGCTTTATGTCATCAGCTGGAGTCTCTCTCACGGCTAAATTCTGGTAGGAATTTTCAGAAAAAGGAGTGAAGCCACATTACAAGAGTTGGAAACATAAAGTGTGCGATCGAAATTGCGAGGAGGCTTAGGATTTCGATCTTTCATGAATTTTAATCAGGCTCTCTTATCAAAACAAGCCTGGTGAATCCTAGCTGATAAAAATTCCTTCATCTCTCAACTGTTTGAAGGTCGATACTTTCCAAAATTATGATTTTTTATCAGCACAAATTGGACGGTCACCATCACTGGTTTGGAGGAGTGTTCTGTGGTGTCGAGATTTACTGACAAAGGGATTGCGATGGAAAGCTGATTTTTGATCTCATCACTATTGACCAACAATGGGATATTGCTTAGCTTAATTCTCTATTTACTGCTGCCGATGTTGATAAAATCTTAGCACTGCCACTAAAGTCTCATTCCGTATGATGATCATTATAAACAGGTTACTGGTTGGTTTGCAGCCTCCATCGAGGATCATGCTTCTTCTTCCAACACAGGTTTGATTGAAGCTTGGTGACAACAGTTTTGGTCGCTATCCCTCCGAGCAAAGGTTAAAATTTTTGCTTGGCGTGCCTATAACAATGCGCTACCAGTTGCTGCTGGGCTTTTTAGGCAGAAAATCCTAACCTCTGCTTGTTGTTCTCTTTGTTCGTCCGCTTGGGAATCTATATTGGTCATGCCTTGTTCACATGCTAGCATGCAAGGATGTCATGGCGTTTGACTCAGTTTCGAATTGATTTCTAAATGTTTTCATCCATTAGCTTCTCTGATGTACTTCATTCAATGTCTCGATCACTTTCAAATAATGAGCTTGAAATGTTGCCATGTTTGTTATGGTGTGTTTGGGGACAACGGAATCAACTTTTCCATAATGGAAAGCATAGAGACGCTGCAGTGATCCTTAATTGGGTAGAGAACTATGTATGCTCCTATCGATCAGCACAACATAAAAGGAATACTCAGGCTCTTATTCCAGGCCACAGTAATAGTGTCAAACAATGGCAAGCACCACTTCCTGGAAGTTTTAAAATGAACGTTGATGCTTTACTTTTGTCCAATAATCATGGCATGGGTGTAGGAGCTGTTATCAGGTATTTTGCTGGACAGGTGAAAACTTTATTATCAAAAAAACTTTATTGATTACTCTCTTCCAGAGATAGGGAAGTGAAGACTCTGTGCATCAGTCTTTGTTGGGCCAAAGATTTTGGTCTCAATCTTCAAGTTGTAGAATCTGATGCTTTATCTTTAGTTACTAGCACAAATAACCATAGACAGTATCATTCTGTCTTTGGAGACCTCCTTCGGGATGTGTCTTTTTCTGTCTTTTTTCCCTGGTATTCAGGTAGCTCATGTCTGTCGCTCTGCAAAGAAGCGGCTCATAGTCTAGCAAAATATCCTTTAGGGCCTCCCATCTCCTCTATTGTTGCATTAGACTCTTCTAATTAATAACAGATTTTTCTTACTCAAAAAAAAAATAAAAATTTGACACTCAACAATATAGCCTTGATTTTTGTTTGGGCCTTTCTATATTAAGACTAAGTTTGTAGGCCTCCAAATCATAGTCTTGATTCTAGAAACTTTGATATTCTTTAGAAACGAAAATATTTTAAAAAATAAAAATAAAAAAAAAAACGAAAGAAAAAAAAAGAGTGAAATTATAGAATCATCAGGAACAATATCTGTCCTGTTGTGGTCCAATCTAAAGGAATTTTTAATGCTGGAATTGTCCTTACAGAGTCCAATTATGATATTTGGTCTCAACTAATAGAGATGTATATAGTGGAGTGAGAAAAACTCTTATATTCGAGAGAAGACAAAACCACTAGCAGAATTGGATGTTGAATATGAAAAATAGTATGCCAAAAATCAGAAAGTCAAACAATGACTCTTAATGTCTATAACTCGAGAGATCATGAAGTGTTATCTTCGGTTACCCAAGCTCGCAATATATGGAATGCATTTGAAAAGACTTTCTACGATGGGAGCGATGAACTGCAGGTTTTTTCCCTGAACAAAAGGGCTTTTACTATTAAACAAAATAGAAGAACACTCTATATATTATAAGGAGTTGATAGAAATTTTCTCGAAATTAGACCATGGTGATAAAATAGTGATGATGTTATAGCATATAGAAAGTCTATTGAACGATAAAGAGTACATATCTTTCTTGTAGGACTAGATCCTGATTTTGAAACAATTAGTGGCGAGATTTTGTGGAAATAACGTGTTCCTGACTTGAAAAGTGTTATGCCTTGATTTGCCGAGAGGTAGTATGACGCACTACCCTAAAGAACAAGTCTGAGACCTCGGATGCTTTTGCTATGGTGGCTCGAAATTGACCAAACCCGCCAAAATGATCAAAGCACAAGACCACCACCACCAACACTGTCAATAAATCTGCCTACAAATGCACTCATTGCAATAAAATTGGCCATAACAAGAGTATATATTTTAAGCTTGTGGGATATCCAGACTGGTGGGACCCTAATCGAGACTCATAAAAGAAAAATTCAAAACAGACCCCTACAATAGCGGTGGTTGACACACAGATAGCAGATGATAAATCTAGTAAGACCTTAGCAATGATAGCTACTGCAAATAATAATGGTAAGGTTTTTAATATGTCTACACCTATTTTGAATAATATATAGATAATTGATTCTGGTGCTAAAACCATATAACATTGATTCTAAAGAGGTTTTCCACATCAAATCCTCCGTACAAATGTTTGTTTCCTCCGTACAAATGTTTGTTTCTAACGCTAGTAGTATCTCGACCCCAATTATTGGGGAGGAATATGTGTCTCTCATTAATAATTTAAATTTAGATTATGTCCTTGTTGTTCCCTCCGTAGATTTCAATTTTTTTTTTTTGTCTATTTCTCAAATAACATTAACTTTATCGTTATTGTTATTTTTTGGCCTAACTTTTGTATATTTAAAGATATTCAAACAAAATAGATGATTGGTTATGGTATTGGATCAGGAAAATTGTACTACCTAGATCTAGAAATAGAAAGTTTGGACTAGATATGCAATACTTTGATAGCAGATGGATATGAGGGAGAGAAGAAAATGTCTAAAATCTGGCTATGGCACTGATGTCTGGGCTATACTTTCTTTGGATATTTAAAGAAGTTATTCCTTGGTATGTTTTCAAAAGTTGATATTTCTAGGTTTGAGGGTGATGCTTGTGAACTTGAGAAAAGCCATCGTGCTTCATTTCCATTAGTCTTAAATAAAATTCCAGTTTCTTTTATGATTATTCATTCTAATGTTTAGAGTCGGTCAAAAGATACTACTCATGGATGCTCTTGTTGGTTTGTCACATTTATTGAAGATTATATTAGAATAACCTGGTTACGTTTAATGAAATTCAAAGGTGACATAAATTTGATATTTCAAAAATTTCACAAAATAATTTGTACTCAATACAACGCATAGGTTCAGGTTCTTCACCAGGTTCTTCACCGTGACAATGGTAGAGAGTATTAGAGTTTTGAACTTCAAAAGT
Source organism: Parasponia andersonii (assembly GCA_002914805.1). Lineage (NCBI taxonomy): Eukaryota > Viridiplantae > Streptophyta > Magnoliopsida > Rosales > Cannabaceae > Trema > Trema andersonii. The sequence goes on from JXTB01000260.1 coordinate 199,602, forward strand.
ATTTGGAGGTATATGGAATTGTTCATCAAACTACTTGCTCTAATACACCTTAGTAGAACGGGATGGCCAAAAAGAAAAATAGACACTTATTGGAAGTAGTTCGTGCATTATTTATGAAAGCTCATATGTCGTTGTCATATTGGGGAACATCTCTTTCTTTTGCAGTGTACTTAATCAATCGAGTACCTTCCAGTTCCATTGGATTTCTAACACCTCTCCAAGCTTTCATTGAAGTTGTGGTTGTCCTAGTTTTTTCCAACTTACCCCCTCATCTTTTTAGGTGTATAATATTTGTCCATCTTTATAAAAACAAATAGAATAAACTAACACCCCAAGCTTTACGATGTGTCTTTCTCGAATATGCTTGTTACCATGGATGTTGTTTTTAATGAACATACGACGTATTTTTCTAAGTTTGAACTTCAGGGAGAGCAGCATGAAAAGGAAATTCAGACTCTAGACTTTGACTTCATTTCTAAACATGTTAATCAAAATACAGAAAATGAATTCAAATAGTATTAGCTCATAGGATATAGTGAATTGAATTAGAGTGGTATCATTTTGGAACAAAGTGGTGATGTCCACCTAGAAATTGAAAATGTTTCATCTCTGTCCGAATGTTTAGTCGCAGAAACTTCATACATAGCTCCATCTTTGTCTAACATACCGTACCAATCGCCTGTTAAGGATGATATTCATGATTTAGAGTCTTAGCCATTTAAGAGGCAATTACCCCAATGTCTCAATCGTGGTATTCCTAAACCCACATATGATCTTGATCTCTCTAGTTAAGTTAAATATTCTATTAGTCATTATCTGTCTAACCATCATTTGTTAGAATCAAATATATCATTTGTAAATCAATTATCTACTCCTGAGAGTGAGTAGAAAGCCTTAACTGTCCCAAGATAAAGAAAGCTACTAATGAGGAAATGATATCCCAGCAAAAAAATGAAACCTGAGAGCTTGTTGACATAATACCAGGAAAGAAACCAGTTACATGCCAGTGGATTTACACTGTGAAATACAAGGCCGATGGAATAATCAAACAATTCAAAGTAAGACTGGTTGTAAAAAAGTACACGTAAACGTATGGAATAGATTACACAGAGAGATTTACACCTGTAGCCAAAATCAATACAGTTTGAGTCTTGTTGTCTTTAGCTGCAAACTTCAACTAGCAACTATGATAATTCGAAGTAAAGAATGCTTTTCTACATGGCGAATTATCTGAAGAAGTCTACATAGACCTCCCTTAAGGATGTATGATATCAGAAAGGCATATTCAAAAGGTATGCAGATTAGAAAAATCACTGTATAAGTTGAGACAGTCTCTGAGAGCATGGTTTGGATGCTTCACAAAGTCTATGCAGCCTTTGGATATTGATAGAGCAATTCAGACCATACTTTATTTCCAAAAAACCAACAAGAAAAGATCACTACACTCATCGTAAATGTTGATGATATTATCGTAAGTAGAAATAATCTAGAAAAAAGGAAGGCTCTATAAAAGAACTTGTCTAAGGAATTCGAAATGAAAGACCTAGGTTCATTGAAATATTTTCTTGAGATCAAAGTATCTCGATCTAGTTAAGGAATCTTCCTATCTTAGGGAAAGTATATATGAGACTTATTACAAGAGACTAGTATGTCAATATGTCAAACAGCTGATAAACCGGTAGAAGAAGGCTTGAAGTTATGTGTTGAGACTGATCAAGAACCTATAGACAAAGGAAAATACTAGAGACTTGTTGGAAGGCTGATGTACTTAGCACACACATGACCTGATCTTGCATATGTATTAAGTAGTCAGTTTATATATAATCTGGGTAAGTAACATATGAATGCAGTCGTGCGCATATTGAGGTATCTCAAATCTTCCCCTAGAAAGGGAATTTTATTCTCTAAAAACACATGGGAACAAAAAATAGATGTATATAACGATTCTGACTAAGTTGGAGTAGTGGATGACAAACGATGTAATTTAGGATACTTTACCTATGTAGGAGGAAATCTCACTACATGGATAAATAAAAAATAGAATGTTATTACTCAATCAAGTGCAGAAGCTAAATATAGGTTAATGGCACTAGGAATTTGTGAAGCATTGTGGCTGAGGATTCTCTCGTAGGATTTGGGATATTTATCATGAAAGCCGATTCGATTGTATTGTGATAATAAAGCAGCTTGTGTCATAGCTTATAATCAGTTCAATATGATCGAACAAAATATGTTGAGGTGGACAGTTCATTAAAGAGAAATTGGATGAAAAGATTATGAAGTTATCTAAAATTCGATCAGAAGATTAGGTAGTTGACATTCTTAACAAATTAGACTCAAATCGAGTATTCTCAAGTTTTTTTGTACAAATTAAGTATGTGTGATATCTATGAACCAACCTGAGGGATATTGTTGAGATTCTAATCAACTAATTGATTCTTTGTTATTTGTAAGAGATCTCTTATGTCTGAATATATCTTAGATTGATTGTAATTCTTTATTTGAAGGGATTTGTAGGCATAATGTTAGGGGTCTAATTGAGGGATTCATCCTTATAAATATCATCGTGCAAAAGCTTAGAATATATGAATCAAAAAATACATTTTTTTCTTAATTGAATTTTGAATTAGCTCTTGAAAATGGGTAGTGCGTTAGGTATTCATAATAAGTTAATAGAATTTTGACATTAAGCTTTTTAATGTGATTATTTAGTTATTAAAATTTAGAAAGTTTTACTTTGAGATATATTTATTGAAAGAAATTTAAGTATTTATAATCAATTCATATTTGACATAAATAAAATAAAATCTTGGCAGTGCAATTTAAAATTTGAACAAAAGATATTGAAAAATAGATCCTAAAACATTTCATTCCCCCCAAAAATTTAAAGCCTGCTCTATTTCACTTAAAATCTTCCCACGTTTTCATTCATTTTCTTTCTTACGATGCTTCCCTTTCTCTACTCTATCTTTATCTCTACAAGGTCTTCTCACTCGTCGGTCACCCATTACAGCTTTCTCGTATTCATCTGGTATATTTCTCTCTTCTTTCTTTTCTATTAATGTTTTTTTTTTTTTTTTTTTTTTTTACCCCAAGAAATGAGGAAACAAACATATTATAGTGACTGACCATGACTAACAACATGGAAAATCAATTTACTAAAAAACAAATTTATAAGTTTGTTTAAAATCCTTAAACTTCCAATTCATTTATAATTGGAAAAATGGTATAGATGAGAACCTAGGCCAAGCCGTTATTACTTTCTAAAATTGATCGTTATTAATACTCTCATAATAGAATTACAAAAAATAAAAAATCAAATTATATGACCAATATTTTGTTAATTAACAAAGATTAACATTTCAAAATTCCATCCGTAGAAATAGGATAAAAATACAATTAAAAAGGAATATAAATAAATGGATTCTAATAATATTTATGCAATATCATTAAAAATAATTTAACTAAATTTTAAATGTTACTATATTTTTAGTCAAGACAAATTAAACTAAAATTTTTTTATTAAAACAAATAATTTAGTGGCATTTGCAAGTGTTAGTAATACAATTTAATAATATTTTAAAATATGATTAAAAACAATAATATAATGACATTTTCAAATATCATTAAACTTTTAGTGGCAAGGCTAAATTTTAACTTTCTAGAAAATGGCACTAATATAATAAATGTTACTAATATTATGTTCTAGTGACGGTTTAAAATGTCACACATCCACATTATTTTCGTTGTAGTGCCAATGCTGAAGCATCTAGTGCAGCCTAAGTGGGTCACTCCTTAGGTAAAGACGAGAGATCGGGGGTATGAGCCGTTAACTACAAGCTGATAGCCATGTGGTCTCTCATCTTATTCCCTTCGATGTTAGAACATTGTTGAGAGTATAATGCGACCCACGCACAGCTAAGTTGGTTGCTTTTTCCAATTTGAATTCTTTATGGATACAAAAATCTCCATACTGGTTTGCAGATATCGTAGGAAACGATTATTATCAATAATGAATTTCCATCTTTCCACTTTCGAAAAACTCAAAAAAATAATAAAAATAAAAAAGGGGAAAAAAAAAATCAGATTTCCAAATAACTTTAAAATTTTGTTTGATAAAGAGAATGAAAAATGACGAAGGAAAAAATATGTACGATGTAGGATAAAAAAATATATCTCTTTTTTTTAGTTGTTTAATATAAAAATTTATTTTAAAATATTTTAAAATAACTATTTCACTCTTAATATAATGATTTTAAAAATTAGTAAGCAAAGATAATCTGGTAAATTTATCCTTTTCATAAGCTAAAGTTTTTTCCTCTACCCTTTTTCTCTCCAATTTAGAGGGAAAAAAATTTTGTGAACCTTATCTTATTTTTTCTCCACTTTTCTTTCTATTTTCTATTTTCTCTTCCCAACACTTTTCCTTCCAACCAAACAACCCATTTTCCATTTTCCGTCCTACCCTTTCTTTCCTCTCTCTTTTGCCTCCTGCATGGCCTCAATTATTAGCAATCTTTAGAACATACGCATCTAATAATCATATCAACTGACATGCAAATATTATTAACATAAATATTGATGTGGAATCCCTAATAGGCCTTTTCTAATATCTAACTTGTTTTCACCTACAAGCTTCCAATCGATGATCTGGCCGCTTATGCCCCTTACAAATTGTCTGATACTGTCAGATCACAGAATTTCTCTGTATTTTATTCCGCTGATCCAGAGTTTACAGCACTTAAATCGAGAGACATCAAATTCCAATTAAAAAGAAAATTCATATTCTAAGGCTATTTGATGATAAACCAGGCAACAAGAAATTCCAAAGGACTTACGTTACGCAAGTCAAAGAGAGCCATAAAATTTGAACAATCGTAAGCTCAAGAAACAAATTCGGCTGCCTAAAAAGCCTAATCCTTTCACAAAAGATGCCATGTTGGATACATTATCGAAATTATTACAAAAAAATTAAGGAAATTTCCTGACCTGTGAACAACGAAAAAGCAAGATAGTTTGACAAGCAAAATTTCAGAAGAAATATAAATTAATTGAATTAAACGCAGCACAAACTTCATCTAAGGTTGGATCGCCAAACCATCATTCGTTTTTGTTGTCTACTAATCATTGAGAGTTCAGCATGTACCCGCCATACAATTAATATTTTGAGCTTACTTGTACTGCTGGGACATCCGCCACACCAGCTTATCCATAAATTGACATTTCTTGTCAAATCCCCAGCCAGGATTGCTCTGCAAATCAAAAACATTCATTGTACACAAAAATTAAGGTCCATTTTGAAAGAAACTAAAATAAGAAAACAGTGCAAAATGAGAAGGAAACCAATTTATAGCACATAATACCTCGTGATTACAAAAGCAAGTAATTTTGTAAGTACAGTAGAAAATAAGATTTTATAGCTACAGTTTTAAAGAATATACTCTTCATAAACATGTATAAGTTATAACCCAAAAGAAGGAAACAAGCAAATTGTCCTTGTTACTCCTCTCACCAGAGTCGACGGTATGAGGATGCTGCTTTTGCACCAAACCTCTTGTGCTTTTGTGCACACAAGGATCCCATTTATCTTTGGGAACCCCAGTCAGTCAAGAAGACGCTTTGGGATCAAACAGACCAAACTCTAGAAACAATAAGCATTCCCTCTTTTTTGTTATTTTTGAAATTATATATAGATTGTGGCAAACAAACCTGACTGAATTTTACATCCCAAAAACCTGAATAAAAGCAAATGTGACATTTATAATATGTGCGTGTGAAGAGAGGGATTTAAATCTTAAAATAAGTCCGTGATTCTTCATTCATTTTTTATCATTTTATCTTTTTTCCAGTTATTACAAATTAGCACTGAGGTTTATTACATGATAAACAAGAGACGTGTACAGTGACATCAGAATGGCCTCAGCCATACCCATAAAAAGCATTAAATTAATGATGTGATAAATAAAAACACCAAGCCAGTCATCCCAGTTCAGACCAAATAGTTTCCATACATTTTTCAGTTTTACTCTAGCATCAGTTAAATGAAAGAGAACCAACTTACTCGAATTGATACTCAAACATTAGTTTTAGAACACCCCAAATCTAATCTAATAGACAAACAATTTACTAAACACCAAAATGTGATGGATAATAAAATCTTAAATGGAGGTTCTCATTCTTATGTTGTGACTAGTCCTACACACCTGATCTCCCCAAGCAACTCAATATATTTAGGTGGCCATATCCCACATACAATGATAGCAAGCAGTTTTAAAACCATCATTTCATAAGCTTCATTTTATTTCCCATATGGCTTTGGAGGTTTCCTAATGAGAAGAATACTTTGTGGTATAAAGTTATTAAGAGCAAACATGGACTAAATCCCAATCAATGGGATGCTTGGAGGAAGAGGTGACTTTTAGGAGTCCGTGGAAAGCCATATCCTCACTTTATGGAGAATTCTTTCACCGTGTGAAGTTTCAAGTAGGCAGCGGTGCAAGAAAGAGATTTTGGGAGGATTTACGGGTGGGTGATGGCACTTTAAAGGAAGCTTTTCCCTCTTTTTATAGATTATCGTCGTTCAAGAATAAGCCTATTTCAGAATTTTATGAAGATTCAAGCCGGAATTCAAGTGATTCAATAGGGTGGAAATTTTCATTTTACGAGGAATTTGAGTGACAGGGAAGTTCCTCTCTTTTGATAAGAAACGAGAAAAATATATATTAAAAAAGAAAAGGAGTACAAGGACGGGACCAGGGGTCTCCAAAAAAACAAACACAACTAACAGGCACTAGACCTGTAAGACCAAAATCAAGAAGGAAAACCCAAACTAATCTGGCCAATCCCCAATTCTCAACAAATCAAAGGGATTGAAACTTTTAAATTCTTTAGCATTCTTAAGCCAAATAGCCCCCCAAAACGTAATTTTATCCCATAACTCTCCCTCCGAAGAAGAAACATCTTCAAAAATTCGTTAGTTTCTTTCAGACCAAACCCTCCACAGAAGTGCCAAGACGAAAACATTCCAAAGAGAACTCCTTTTACTGCCTCCTACTCCACTCCCGGTCCATGAGCAGGTCCGAACAAGTACGGGAGAGAACCCATTTCGTTTTAAAGACTTCTAAGAGCCTCCACCAGAGTTTGGAAGCATAATCACAGCGAATAAATAGATGGTTAATATCTTCCCTGTTAGCTTTGCACAACACACACTCGAAAAGAGATAAGGCTTGAAGAGGCCTTCTTCTTTGCAACAAATCATAGGTGTTCAATTTCCTTTTCGAGACCAACCACCCAAAGAATTTAACTTTCGAGGGAATTGAAGATTTCCACTACATATTGTACGGCCCAAAGTTTGGGATGTTACCCGAATCCTTAATGTTGAGGAAGCATGACTTGATAGAGAAGCCTTTGTTAGAGTCTGATATCCAAACCCTTTTGTCTTCTATTGTTGGGCACAAAGTAGTGTTATTCAAGCACTCAATCAGTTGCATACATTCATTCAAATCTCTATCATTAATATTCCCGCAAAGATGCAAGTTCCAGCCTTCCCTATATAAAGAAATACCATCCTAGCCCTCCCCAAAATTCGATACTTTGCTGCCATGTAGCCTAGAGATGCAATAAATACTCGGAAACCTAGAAGCAAAACTTTCCTCCCCCAACCAAACATCCTCCCAAAATCTGATGTTATCACCATTGCCCACCCCGAATTGAACAAGTTCTAAAAAGTCGTTGTATTGAATAGAAATGAACTTCTGTGGGCTTTGAAAAGTGGTTCTTTGCACGGCTCCAAAATCACAATTATTAGGGCTAATACCATATTTACTCTTAATAACTTTATACCACAATTTGTTTTTTTCAAAAGGGAACCTCAACGGCCATTTACTTAAAAAAGCTTTGTTCCTCCAAATTAAGCTCCCAATTCCCAGACATCCCTTGGACTTAGGCCACTCTACCTCCTAGAATTAATCACTCGGCTGGTCTCGGTAAAAATATGTTCCAATATCGAATATAGGAGAGTTTGGGTGGAGGATCAGTTAGGGCATTTTTCATGCAAGTCAGCTTTTATGTGTTTGAGCTTTGATGTTAGTGGATCAGCTCTTCCTACGGCCAAGATTTTTTGGAAAGCTCCGGTTCCATCTAAAGTCACGGTATTCACTTGGTTGCTAGCTTTGGGAAAACTAAATGTCCAGGATGTGTTTTGGAAAAAAAAACCCTATCAATTATTATCTCCGGGATGGTGTGTCCGTTGTTAAAAGGATTATGAGTCTACAATCATTTATTTCTACACTGTAATTTTTTTCTAAAGCTATGGTGTAAGATTTTGAAGGAGTTTGGAAGAGTTTAGGTGGTTCCAAGACATTGTTCTTATTTAATGGGATTAGGTCAAGGGCTTCATTTTAACAAGAGAGCAAGAATCCTTTGGAAGGTGGCTGTTTTAGCAGGCTATTGGGCTTTATGGCTTGAACGCAATAGAAGAATTTTTGATGGAGTTGAAGAATGTTTGGAATCATTGTGGGATAGGATCAGACTTTGGGTAGCAATATGGTCACATGATGTAAAGGATTTTAGTAGCTTTTCCTTTTTAGTTATGGTTAGGGATTGGAGTCCCCTTTGTAATTTTGTTATCTGTTTTTTCCCGGGTGGATTTTTTATCCACCTGTTCTTGTATTATCTTGTTTTAATAATACAAGTTTCGTTTCTTATCAAAAAGAATAAATAAATAAATAAATAAAATATGGTCAACAACCATTACACAACCAATACTTCAACTTATCTCCCAAAGGAAACTATCACAATGTTACCGTCAGAATTACTGAAAAGTCCTGTCACAGTCTATAGTCTCAAAACACCCCTAACTATTTTCCTGAAAACAAGCCTAGGTGACCGCACAAGTCATGACACAGGATATCCTAAAGAGAACCAACAAAATATCAACAGGGTCAACATATGATCAACATTTAAAAAAGAAAAAATGATAAAGTCTGCATCATACAAAACTTATCCCCAATATAAATTTACAAAGAAATCTAAAACATGTGGCAGATGGTAAATAATATTGTTGCGTGGAATTAATCAGAGTGCCATTAGTAGTATCCCATCCATAAGCTGCCTTTAGAACAAGTCTTTGGAGAATGTTATATTCATGCCACCATAACCAGTTCCATTCTTGGTGTAGATGAAAAAAATCAGCAAGTCTTTTGTCATGCAATTACAAACAACTTAAAGAGGGTACCATAAACCCAGCCTTTGTATCATGCAATAACAAACTTTAAGATTGCATCATAACCCCATTCCAAAAGCACGAGAAGCAATGTTCACAAGATATTATGAGGAATCATCTTAGGCAACACGCAAAAAGAATAGACTAATAATATTATTCATGCATAATTTAAAAATAACTAAATGTTTTAGCAAAACAAAGAAGAAAATCTAACCTGAAGAGAAAGTACTGCACGCTCAGTGAATTGCTTTACTGAATCAGGAGCCTTTGCAGGCAGAGTTTTAGCAACTCTTTCTAATTCTTCATGTTGTTTCTTTGCAGTAACCCTATCTGGTCCACTGTAGTAATCGACAATCTCCTTCAACAACGGAACTCTCTCCATTGTCTCTTTCATTATTTCCTAGTAGAATGAAAAAAATTAGAAGACAAATTAGCAAAACAAACTAACTACTTAAAAGTACAGCACTGTCAGTTTTGTTTTTCGCTCGCCACTCAACTGCATAGAAGTCCAGTATAGAACCAAAAAGATAATAATAACAAAATTTTAACTTCATAGTAATTCTAAGCTTTCCATGGGAGATTTTTCTGCTAAGTTTTTCATTTGTTCCTTAATCAAAACAATAGAAGACTAGAAACTGATGAGGTACATACAACCCAAATTAAGATTACACGGGAAATCGAAGACCGTCAAAGAGGAATCAAACTTCATAAAAAAATTATAACTTGTTTTTCTCTTGAAATATATCCAATCAACTTTCTTGGGCTAAAGAATAAAATAAAAAAATTTCAGAAGCCTTAACTGTAATTCTAACTAAAAAAAGTATTTTACTATCGAATTCATTACAAAAGAAATGTGATAAATAACAAGAATTAGAATCGAAAAAAAATTATTTGAGAAACGAGTCTAGATTCCCTCTCTGTTATTGGGTGTATCTATGACAAATTAGACAATGAAGTCTTGGACAAAGCATACAAGAAGTAGAACAGATATTTCTGTTTAGATAAGACAACTAGAGAGTGGCATCAAAAGCAAACCAGTGAACAAAAGCAAGCACGACAGTAGTCAACCACAAGCAAACAAAGAATAGATTTTGAAGGCTGAAAATTTTCATTCCATTAAAAGCCTTAAACTATGACTTAGCAAATTGATACTACACCAGGGCTAACAAAAATGAGAAACAGGATACAAATGCATAATACTAAAAGCCAAATGTGTATCAAATAGGAACTATAAACTGTACCTCCCACTCTTCTTGGCTTTCAATGCCCTCATAAGCCATCAGGAACGGCTTCGCCTTCTCAAGTGCGTCACGAAGAGAAATAGGTGGCTTCTCATCAATATCTGGGTTATTCTCAAAGTCTCCCATCATATACTCGGGTTCAAACTCTATCTGCAATCCAAGAAAAGACACACAAGTAAACCCATAAACTTTAATTAATTGTAATCAAACCTGCTTGACCCAGAAGCTTTCATTTACTCGAACACTATGAAGCGATCCTAGAATTGACAACCAATATAAAATATCGCCACGTATTTGAATGAAGCAAAGTAGTTTAGTAAGTTCAATAAGCTTACAGTTATATCGTCTTACAACCCAAACCGGAAAAGCCATGAGCTCAACTGAGGTAATTGCGGTTCTGAGCTTAGAGTTTAGCATAGCATTCTTAGACTTCAATGAATCCAAACATAAGAGCTAACAGAACCAACACAACAAAATTAAACACATCCAAAAGCTACTCATTTACTATCTTCCTGAGCAACCAAACAAACATGACAATTTTACGACTAAATAACCTAAATAAATAAATAAATAAATAAAATCAGTAATCGCAACTCCTTACCTTATAATTATAGTCCATGGCGTCCAAATACGCGTCATCAAGCGGCGAAGGAAGCACCCTAACACCCATCTCCTCAAACCCTTCAGTCAATTTGCTCATTGTTTCAGTCCCAAGCTTCTCCGCCAGCTTCTCCCCATCAGCGTCATCGCCAAGATAAAGCGCCGTCTCGTCTCCCTCGTCCGCGTCCTGATACCGACCCCTACTCCCTCTTCCTCCATCTCCCCAAGCCCCTCTCCCACGGCCCCGCCCGCCCCTCCCTCTACCTCTACCTCTTCCACCTCCTCCGACATCCACCCCTTCTGAATCCCGCGATAGTATCCCTATCGCATGCTTCACCGCCTCTTCCGTACTCATCTTTGGTGCCGCCGCTCGTTGGTCAGGTACCGGAACCGGGCCCTTCGGAGCCCGGAGATGCCTGTTCACTTCCTCCGTTTGGATCTCTGGTCCCCGTTGCCTCCTAGGTTGTCCCCTCCCTGCACCGCGCATCATCGAGACAATATTATCCGGCAAAGTAGCCTCCTTCGTTTCCGGAACGCCATCGTTTCGGACAGCAGCTTGCACCGCGTCCGCACCATTCTCCCTCTTAAAGAAAATTGGCTTCTTGGGTCCGGATACCTGTTCCTCCTCCGGTGGTGGGCGTTGCTCGGAAGTGCCAGGTAGGCCCGGAACCCGATTTGATGGTCCGCCTCGACCAGCCGCATAGGGAGGATTGACAGGGGAGAGGAAGGAATTGAATGACGGGAGAATTGGGGACGAAGCTACGGGCTTGCCATGGCCACGGCCATGTCCCAAAGGCGAGGGCGATTCGTTTGGGTCGGGTCTGGGGACGTCGGCTTCGGGCTGGCCCGGAGCTCGTGGTGTGGCGGCGAAGTCGAAGCGATGAGACCCACCGCCGCGGCCGCGTCCTTGGCCGTCGCCAGAGGACGTGGAGAAGGGAACTAGGGTTTGTCTGGTAGCATTGGATAGGTTTACGGAGTATGGTAGCTTTCTTCCAATACAAGAGCTTCCTCTCATTTTGGCATCGGAAAACTGGGAAACGGTGAGCTATGGGTTTAAGGGTTTTTATGTGCGAGTAAAAGATTGAATGGTTCATCTAATTTTAAAATAAAAAACACGCACAGCTAAAAAGTGATTTTAATTATTATTATCTCTTTGTCAATTCTCTCTCATTTGTTTGAATACTTTTCATTTTTGACATCAAATGTAATTATTTTTGAGTACTTTTATTGTTCCTGAGTAATTTTTTTTTTTTTTCAAAAGTAAAAGTGAAATAACGTTTGTTCACATGTCTTTCTGAAATGTTTTTTTTTTTTTACAAAAAAAAAAAAAACTCTTTCCACCCTTTCACAAACGACATAAATAGTTATAGCCTACTTAAATTTATTTTGTAATATTGTATAAGAGAGGTGCTTTTACCATAGGTAAAATGATTGTGACGGCGAAGTAGTGAATTTTTTTTAATAGAAAGATGATTATAGTATATATAATGGAGAGCACCTTTATAGTTGGGCTGCCTAGTTTAGCCCTATGTGAGGCCATTATTGTAAACCGTTCGATTTCAAATGTGAGGTATTGATGGAATTATAACCACTTGGATCACATACATTATACCTCACACAATAGCTCTTATGGAGAAAGAAAGAGGAGTTAATGACATTATTGGTTTCTCTTTTGGTATTACCCTCTCCTTTCTCGTTCTTTCCCTAGTATTGTCAATATGCACTCGCCATAGATGTGAATGTGCTCTATTGGCGACAGTGATCGATATTTGTTCTCCCATGGCTCTAAATCTTCAAAATATCTCTATATTGGTGACAAACATCAATATTTGCTCGCTCATAGCTCTAAATGTTTAAGGTATTTCTCTCAATCTCTTTCTCATTCCCTCTCGTGATCTCGCTCTCTCTCCTCTTCTTAAATCTTTGGTCTCTTTTTTTCTCTCTCGGTTAATAATTTTGTTCTTTAATATTTCTAGTTCTTTTTAATAATCTGATAACATGAAAGTACTCATTTTATGTCATCTGAGATCTTGATTCTTTTTGCTTAGAAAATTGGAAGAAAGACAAAAAAAAAAATAATTTCATATATATTGTGATGATACAAACCTAGGTCGATGGCAGAAGCAGAATTCCATAAATTGAAAATCACAAATTTATTTTCCAAAGTAATGACAAGTTTTTGTTTTCTAAATCTTTGAAAAATAACAACTAGTAGTACGCAATGACATCCTTATAAAAGTTTGTAAATTTACTCATAAATTAATTTCCACCATTGAAATGACTCGTTAAACATAAATATTAGTAAACTAAGTAATTTAGAGTTTAAGAATGTCCATTTACAGTCTCTACAAGTCTTTGTAAATGAATAAAACTCCCATAGATACACTTGTAAACACTATCATACATGGCTAAATAGTTATTAGGGAAGTGAGAAAGAAACAATGATCACATACGAACCCACGAGAATAAACAAGACAACAAGGATAAATCGAGTAACTTAACTAGCCATCTGAACGTGTCTACCTCGAACATGTAAACCAAGCATATTTAGAAAATCTCCAAACCTTGCAAAAGTGTTAGAGTTCACAAAATCTCCGACAACCTTAGCATCATTACATTTAGTAGTCTTATCCTCAACCCATTTAAACATAGTCAATAGCAAGCAGTATGTACGAATTCCCCTCGAGCTAGACCCGACATGTCTCAGCTGCCATCTTGTGTCAACATAGCTCTAGTGAGTAATTGAACACTTTTGACCATTTCTCAAAATTAAATTAAGATATTTTTACAAATATTTTTGGAAGATATATGATTTCTTGGTGAGATTTAGTGTATTTGTTGGATGATTAAACACATAATAAGAGATAAATAGTTTCCCTGGGGTTGAATTCCCGAGTGTGAGAAAATTCAAATTTAAAAGTTGATATTTTCATAAATATTTTCAAAAGTGATATTCTTGTAATTATTTCTATGAACAAATTAATTCGGTCATGAAACTTTAATGGAAAAAAGGATATTGGAACATGAATAATTACGGTAGTTTTGGATCGAACGAAATCTGGAAATGAGACAATTTTTAAATAGAAAATATGGTATTTTTCTAAAAGTTATAAAAATGATCTTTTTAAAAAGTTTCGAATTTAAGGCTTGTTTAATGCTCACGACCTCAAAACATAGTTTTGACTTCAAATTCTGATTTATTGAGGTTGAGAGACGACTTTTGATATATAATATCATTATTGTGGACTAGCATGAATTTCGGGATACAAAGCTCGGGATTTGTCTCATTTTGCGTGCTACTAGATGAGTTTCGGTTTAAAAACTAAATTGATTGAATTATATGTTGTCCCAAGAATAGCTAACCCAAGAGGGGAGATGAATTGGGATTTTAAAACTTTTACAAACTTTTTGAATGAAGTAACAAGATTGAGTAAATAATGAATGGGACAAGTAAAAATAGCAAATAAATAAGTACAATATCAAACTAAAAGAGATAAGGATAGAGAGATGTAAATGCTATTTTTACGAGGTTCGACAAACACGACGGTTTGCCTACGTCCCCGGCTCTCCGCAACTTGCTTAGAGCTTTCCACTATCGGATTAAGATTATGGGCTTGACCGACCCCTTGTATAATTCAGAGTGATTTCTTCTTAGGCACACCCACATTTTTACAATAATCTTGAATTCGGTTATATTACGCCTAACCACATATTGTTTAGAATCTGGTGTCAATCTCATATATACCGGGTTGTTTATGATTCCGGTGCCAACCTCACCTCTCAATAATAATTTTTTGAAAATACAAGTAAACACTCACTCAAAGAATTACCTCTCAAAGAAATAATACAAGATAAGCTTAGGTGATTGAAAACAATACACAAATGATGCCCTAGGAATGGCTCAAATAGATTTGAAAGTTATAGTTGAGTAAAAGAGAGCTCTTGCACTTAGAAACTGATTGAGTATCGATATAGGTTCGTATTCTCACATTTTAAGTCATCAAACTTAACTCTATTTAAAGGCATCTTCAAAAATTAGCCGTTTTCGACTGTTGGTATCTTGCTGCCAGAATTTTGGTCGATCAGAAATATTTTTGATCAACCAAAAAACTAACCGTTGGAGTCCGAATTGCCAGTTCAGCTCCAACGGCCATTTTTGGCCTTTATTTTGGTCGACCAAGCCTGGTCGACCAAAATCAGTCAGAAACAAAGGGTTTTTTGTTTTTTTGAACTAATTTGGTCATTTTTAAAACTTTCTTTTTCCAAAACATTTTTAACTTAAAGAAAGTGTACTTTTGAGAATATTTGGGCTAGATTAGAAATAATATTTATTTTCAAATAATCAATGGATTTAAAGTTTAGCTAATTCTTTGAAGATTTGTTTGAAAAATTATTTAAAAGATTTTTGAGCCATATCGAAGAGAATATTTTATGCAATGCAATAAATCAAGTACAAGACTAGGAAATAAATTTTAACCTATTTAGACTTGGTCTTGAATCTTGATTCTTCACATTCATCTTTATCTTTCGAGGTTTATCAATGATGCTCTATTCTTGAGAACTTCATTTCTTGAGTTTTATTAATTTCTTTTTCAACTTCATAACTACAAACTCAAGCTAGTTATTAGTAACTAAATCATATGTTTATTATTATCAAGATAAGATAAGATTGAAAGCCACATAGATTAACATTATATGTCTAATCTAGTTATTTTGGACACTTAGAATTCTATTGTGGAGTCCGTTTCGTGATGTGAAACTCTGTTGGAAAATCGAATTTTCGAAGTAGGTGATCGATGGATTGAAAACAATCCATGACCCTCCGAATGACCACAAAATAACGTCAAATGTCATCCATAGCACCGTAATACTATCTAGTCACCTGTTTGATGTAGCGATTCGAT
Organism: Parasponia andersonii; assembly: GCA_002914805.1. NCBI lineage: Eukaryota > Viridiplantae > Streptophyta > Magnoliopsida > Rosales > Cannabaceae > Trema > Trema andersonii. Next base: position 215,570 of record JXTB01000260.1, read on the forward strand.
TACTTGATTTTAAAATTTGTTTAATTATGATTTTTACATATTTTAAATAAATATTGAATTTCATGAATAATTTTGCAAAATTTGTGTTTATACCTGTTTGAGTTGATTTGAGATTGAAACTACTTGGGAAGTACGTTGTAACACCCCCTAGTTTAATTATATTATCATTTACAACCAAATTATGAAGTATTATTCTTTCTTTAGCCATATATTTAGTTTAATAAAAATGTAGGCAAATTTGAACTTTTCAAAATATTTAACAAAAGCAACTATACGACATTTCTTACTAAAAGTATCTGTATAAAGTGTACAATCAAAAGAATTTTCATTAATATATTTTGCTATCAGCAGTAGTATTTATATCCCACCCAAAATATTATAATACAAAATGTTGCCCATAGGTTAAGTTTGTCCACATCTATATGATCACAGTGACAAAAAGTAAGCCAGACATCTAGCTAGTCAGCACCAAAATGTGCCTCCTTATCTACATTACAAGACTAAAATGAGTTAAAGCTCAACAAGTAAAAATTATGTATGCTTTAAAATTAAATCAAGTTTCCGTTGTACACTTTTCTTTCTTAAACATTTGAGTTCATGTACTTCCTTTAAAAAACAAATATTCATAGTTGGGCCTCTTAGTATATTGCTAGTTTCGTAAGTTGATAGGCCGTGATAACATTATATGGAAACTCTGACCAAGAGTAAAAATAAGGTACGACCATTGTGTGAGGTTTTTGGAAACTACTTCTCTCATCAAAAGAGCATCCCATACCGCGCTAATTTTATCCTGCCTCAAAGAGACACATTATAAGATCCATAAGTCCCACTTCCACAAGAGAGTCTACATCAACAGATTTACTTATCCTGCTCTAACAGACTACTAATTGTAATTAAAATTTATCTTATAAAATTAGTACAATGGTACTCACTTTTAAATACTCTGAAATGAAATTCTCAATTTGCATACAAGACATTCCATTTACATATTATTTCATAATTTTTAAGAATAAATAAGTTTCGCATAATAACATCTTCCATACAGCTCTTACGACGCAGTTGTAAGTCTTTATTTACCTCGTGTCTTGAATAAAAATTGACAGTAGAAAGAGCCAATATTCTCGAGAGATTGGTGTGCCAATCACCTACCATTATTTCTTTTATTAAAGATGCATATTTTACTAAAATGAATGCACCAACATTCTTGAACAAGACCGAAATCGTAACTTTCACCAAATTAGGCAACTTGATCATAAAATAATTCGGAAGCATACAAATCACTTAAGGTACTTAGTAGCCAATAATTAGCATTGAAAAACTATTTAAAAAGTATTAAAATATAAATTCTAGTTCATTAGCACGAAATGATCCAAAATGATACATAATTTTATAAAAAAAAACTAGTCCATTTGTCTCTAAATGGTGCCATTTCGTTTTAAAAATATTTGGATAGTACCTCTCCCATTTTTAGGATATTCCTATATGATTAAAGTTATGGTTTTAAACTCACAATAACATGTTACAAGCCAATTCCTATATATACACTTAAAAGAAAATTACTTAGAATGACGTAAGCATACTTGAACTCTTTTTTGGTTTAAACAAAGTTTAAGACCACTTTTATACTTGTACATCATTATAACCAGCTATCAAATGAGTGTAATAAATAATAAGATCAATAAAATATACACTTAAAGTTTAGGAAATCAGATTACAAATATAGGAAACTTAATCTACAAAACATGAAAAATACTTAAATCGATAAATAGTAAACTTTGGACTTTAGGTGCAACTTTAATTCAACACTGAAATTATATGTCTACAACAATATATTAGGGTTTCTAAGGCCTTTGTTACTCATATAAAGGTCGTGGTTTAAGAGCTGAATCAAAAGAAATTAACTATAAGTTCAAAGTCCTATATAGATCTCACCTTGACTATTTTGAGCTTTTATTGAAGCTCTTGCCTTCTACCTCCACTAAACTGATTTTTAAGGCTTAGAAATAGATCTTAGGACTCAATAGAACCTGGAGGAGCCATTATTTAAGTAAGAATAAGTGGAGAATTAAAATTAAAGAATAAGACCTAGGAAAAAGAACTAGTAAAATTACTTTGACTAGTTTTGTTCTATCTTGCTTTCTAGAGCTCTAACTTGAGTCCTACCTCTTAGAAACTCTTTGATATAGCTAAGAGGAGTTGAGAGAATTCTAGAAATGATTTGGAGAGTTTTAGGTCGTGACTGAAGAGAAAGAGAAAGAAAATGACCAGATTTGGTCCAAAATCAACACTTAGTGGCTAAGAAAAGACATAACTTAAATTCTGAGGGGTAGTTTCGGTATTTCACACCCAACTTTCCATGTGTCTATTACGCTATAATGTATATACGTAAAATAATCACAAGTACATAGGTCATAATCAAGTAATAAAGTGAAAATTATAGAGTTGTCGATCCTACAAAGAATTGTATGTTAAATTATCGTGAATTACCGAAATTTTCGTAACCTAACTTTATCTAGGCAACTAAACTAAATGAATTTATATAAATATAAATATAAATATAAATACAAAAAAAAAATACGGAAACTCTATGCGTAAATGTACTAGGAGATTGAATTTATCTAACTATCAACTATGTCTTTTGATCACCAATTACATTCATATCAATTATTCCTAGTTTATAAGCCAAGAACCCAAAGATATTTCTACTCCCTCTCTCAAGTGCCAAGTAAAATCATTCTGAAATCCCGATTTCAATATCTCTATTCTAGACTTAAAAATTAAGAATTCATTATGTTCAATGGTTCTTTGATTATGGCTTCAAAGAAACTATAGGTTTTCTCAAATTCTACAAGTCCTAAGTTATTATATTATGGTTGTTTCTAAAATTCCTTTTCTCAAGTGCCAAATTCTAGAAATCAAATCATTCAACTAGTAGCTAATTAGTTGAGAAATAATAAGCATGGAATAGCATAAATAAATTCAAGAACAATATCAAAGAACATAATAGATATCAAGACATAGAATCAAAGTCTGAGTTACATCATATCCCAAGCCTAAAACAATTAATTCAACATAGGAGAATCTAACACTAATTTCAACAAAAATTTCATATATCCAAACATATTTATAAATCAAGTATAATACAAAATTCAAATGAGACTAGGGTGAGAAAAACTCTTTTATGGAGATAGAACTTCAAGCTTCAATCTCTTTAAGCCTTTCTCTCAGGTATCTTCTCCAAGAGTTTTGCTCCAAGCTCCTTCCTCTCTAAGATTTTTGAGCTCTCTTTGTTGTGTTTTCTCTCCAAATCTTCACACTTATTATGGAGTCTTAAAGATGTATTTAAGAGGCTCCAAGGTGACCAAGGTCGGGTGAAATATCAAGCACCGTGGAACTCTTGCCTCTGAAAGTCAACGTGGAACTCTTGCCTCTGGAAGTCAATTTTTCAGGCAGTGCCATGGTGCTACTTGGACAATATTATGGCACTCTTGGCTCTGGAACTTAACACGATAACTTTTCTTCCTGGGGGCACCATTTCTTCGTTTTAGCTCTGTTTTGCCTAATTTTCATTGTGTTGCATTTGTATCAGACTCAAAAGAGTTAAAATACCCATATTTTGCACCAATTTACCTTGATTCTTGTTTATTCACAAGAATTACAAAAACAAAGCAAAAGCATATCAAACCAACATAAATGCTGAATGATACTTGATTTTGAGTGAATTAATCACTGATTAGTGTCTAGCTTTAAAATACTCTTAGCTTACTCACTGCATTACTGGCTATTCCCATACACTTAAGTGTAGATCCTAATGGTGAAACCTAGCTTAGAAGAAGAAATCTAGTCATACTTTGACTTATGATCCCATATGACCAACCTTATTGTAATATGGTAAAACCTAGCCCTATAACTAATCACTAAACATAAAATTAAGTCAATTAGACTCTAGTTAATAAGGGAAACGTAGTATTAGCACTCAATTATTAGAATGCACAACATGATCTATAAGCTGAATCTAAGCTAGCTTAGTACAATAAAACACACATCGGTGTCGTGAATGCCACATATCTTGTTTTAAAAAATAATTTTAGGAACTGAACTTTCTGAATTTTTGCTAAAAATCAATTGTGGAAAAATTAGTGAGTTTAGAAACGTGACTTTGAGAATTGAACACGGGATTACGACATGGTTGTTTTGATGATTTTATATAAATGGTACATAGTCTCATTACTGTCATTCATATAGCATAGAATGCAGTCATAACACTTACACGGCTATGGACTTACGATACCTAAAAAAGGTGCTCGGACTTATGGTACTTAAATAAGATGCTCGGACTTATGATTGTTCTATTTGAACATCTCGAACATATCATCATGATTGCATTACATTGTTGTTTGTTTGGTAGTATAGATATGTATTTGTTTTGGAAATATATTTTGGTAAAGGTTTGAAAGTTGTGAAACTTTGGATGTTAGGAATATATTTGACAAAGGTTTGGAATTTAGAGAACCTTTGGACTTTAGAAATATCCTTAGTAAAGAATTTGTGAACTTCTAGAAAACTAGTTTAATAAGTGGACTTTTAGAAAACATTTTGGATTACTTAACTAACCATGCATGAATTTGAAATTATTATGTAGTTTATTACTAAGACTTTTAATCAAATCTCTACTAAATATTCACATGCTCATGCCTTAATTTTTTCCCTCCTCAGGTTTAATTGTGATACTAGAGAAATTGATTGGTTAATATTCATGTTCTAGCAATCCTTTTGGGTTTGTATCACCTTGGTGGTTGGTATTTTCCAATGTTCTTTTATTTATTTAGCCACTGCTTAGATATACTTACAAGTAGATATATGAGGAAACTTTAATTCACTATTAAAGATATTGTAAATATAAATTTAGTTTATTTAAATATCACTATTTTCTAAGAGTTTTGAAATTATAAAATATGACTCGATATTTTGTAAAATATTTAATGTTATCTTTTAACTTTAAAATACCCAATTTTCCATTGGCCCGGGGTCCGAGTCGTGACAAATTCAACAACTAATACTAAATCAAAATTTTGAAACAAAATGACATGTTTAATGCAGGGGATTTAGAAAAAAACGACACTTTTCATAAAAACGATACCTTTTAGGAAAATAGCATGTGTTAGGAAAATAACGACCATTAAAGAGAGTGACATGTCGTAAATAGGTTTCAGAATAATCAACCATGCTCATCATGCTAATGATCAAAATACATTTTAGGACTATCTACCATTAAACAACTAGATTTTCCCATGTGTTGTTGAAATTAATCCTCTTAGATAAGATATAGAATAGCAGCTCTGATCACAAGGTCCAAAACTAAGGCAAGTATATAATTTAGGAGATTAAAATATACTTCAATCTCCAAACATAAATATGAACATTTGATGCCAATAAAAAGACTGTCATGAGCTTCATGCAAAATTAAGACTAGTAGCCACACGAATTGATCAATACACGAAGACAACTAACCTCACATCCAGAATTTCAGATCAAACTCTATTAATCATATATTAGATTTAATTGCATTTCAACATGATCATAGATGCTCGTCTATTTGCAATTATAATGGAAAATCCAAGGTAATAATCTGATAAAGCATTATAAATAAATTTAAACCTTCAGAAGATCTTTTGAAAGGTGTAGTGAGTAAAAATTAAAGATTCATGAAGATAGTAATATAGTGCAGATATTGGCAAATATAAAATATGTTACTTGTGAATGTATTTTATGCATGAGATAATTTAACTCCTAAGGGATCACAAAAAGAACAAATGGCACTATGACATTACAAGTGTCTGGTTTGTCAACACTATTTTTTATGTATGGTAAAAATGCCATACCACTTCAGGTAGGGCAAAACAGAGTCTGCCTTCCATGCAACCTCTATCGCACTTCATTTTTCCAGTAGGAAGGCTAGTTTATGGACTAACTCTACAGTTTTCTTGCAGAGTAGGATAACTGCAGTTCTTCATGCAATAATTTTCTCACTTTTCAAATAAATCTTCTAATATTTCCAAGGTTCATAGTTAAAGTTTTAGCAGGCGAGTTGCTAGTTTTAACAAACCAACTTGAATTCACCAAAGAAATAAACTAGTAGTATTTGCAGCCTATAAATTCTTTACGTTAAAACTATGTCTAGTTCATATCCAAACCCTTTACTTCTTTCAATATCTCCTATTTTCCTACTAGAAACTCGCTGCAAAGTTCCTTAAGAGAACCATGCCTTTGCTCAAATATCACTCTTAGCTTATAGACCCAGAATGATCAAGTACCTTAAGTTTCTTAGACATACATCTAAACTGTTAAGTCCTCACACATTGGTTTCTAATCAACTCGTGCAGTTCCAAGAGATATTCCAATCTATAGATAATAACTTAGAATATCGATTCTCCTTCTATTATTGAAGAAACTAGAGGGAATATTTCACATGCCTCCCCTTTCTCTTTGGAGGTAATAGAAGCAATGATTGTGGCTTTCACGGCTCAATCTTGAGGGAAGGATTAAGCTAAACTAGTTGGTTGTTAATGTTACGCCCCCTATCTTAACTATATGACTATGTAGGTTAAACTAAGAAGCGTTACTCTTTTATAAACCATAACTTTAGTTTTGTTCAAAAATTTGGACTAATTTAAACTTTTTAAACTCTTAAATAATAGAACTTGTGTGGCATTACTTTCTGGAAGTGTCTTTACAAACTGTACAACCAAAAGTTCTTATCCATTTATCTTGCCATCCATAGTGATATTTACATCACACCAAAATATCAAAATACAAAGAAAACATTGTCCACAAATCAAGCTCGTCTACATCTGTATGATCATGGCGACAAGAAAATGTGCTAGCCAATTGACAACTCTTACATCATATATCTCATCACTTGCATTATAGGAACTAAATGAGCTAATGCTCAGTAAGTAAAGATCATGCATGCTCGTGAACATGTTTCATGCATAAAGTTCATTGAAATTCTTATTGTACTCTTTCTTCTATAACTTTTCATTTTGATGCACTTTTCTTAGAAAACATTTCTTTATAGGGCCCTTGAGTATACTACAAAGTTGCGGCAGTCGGTAGGCCGTGCCCACCTATGCAGGAAGGAAACACATGGCCAATGCGAACCATACCTACCTAACGCAGACTGACTAGGTAATGCACCTTATAAATCTTATAGTATAATGCTCAGTCTCGGCAGTCGGTAAGTCATGCCCACCTATACGGGGAGGATACTTGTGTAAACTACACTTACCCAATGTAGACAGACTAGACAATATACTTAAAACATATCTTGTAAAATCAGTATAATGGTACTACTTTAAATCTAATGCGTGGAAAACTTCATTTCTTTGAAAATCGTACTTAAATGATCATGCCATGTTATTGTTTCCCTAAACTTTACAACAACAATATAAATAATATATAATTGAAATAATACACATAAGCATATAGGAAAACATCTTGTATCTACTATTGTTCTTGTGATGTAGTTAAAATAAATTTTTACTTACCTTGTGTCCGGTAGAAAAGATAATGGAAAGGGTCAGTATCCTCTGTGGCAAGGTGTGTGGAAGACCTGATGTTAATTTTATTACTAACATTATCACTACAATATAAAATGCTTAAAGAAAACAAGTATAAGACCGAATCATAGCTTTTACAAAAGAAGGAACCTATGTTGGGAATATGCCCTAGAAAACAGTTTCTTTGTTTGGCATTTTAAATAATGTTTATTGGATTTAAGTGTTATTTATTTGTTATTAATAAATTCCATATTATGTCTCAATTATATGCATGTGATGTTATGTTTTCTATTATGCAAACGTCTAAAAGTTTCTATGACTAATAATGAGTAATAAATAATTGTTTGTGTGAAGTGTTCACATGTGAGAGACTAAAGTTTTTATTTTATTATGTCTAAATTAAAAGTTCACATTCTGCAAATAAAGGTGGAATACTTTATTTTACCATAGAATGTATTGTTGTCTATTTTAACGGGATTGATGAAGTCTCCAATCATCAAAGTATCTGACTTCAGATAGAAACACTAGTGCGTTAAAAAAAAGTTATAATTGCGTTGAACTGGACCAAGTGAAAATAGAATTTAAGGTTAAGTGCCGTAACTCAATATTCTATCTTTCACTAATCTAGCACTATTATAAGATTACAATATTCTATCTTTCACTAATCTAGCACTATTGTAAGATTACCTTAATCCTAGTGATTGTCGGACTTGCTTTCATGAGTTTTATCTTTTTGACTTACTAAAGGATTAGTTCCGATTATATGGTTCGAACTCCGGTATCTTGAAAGATAAGATTTGTGAATAGACGAGAATGCCTTTCATGATTTGGACACCATGTATATAATGTCACTTTGAGTTTTTTCAAGGACTTGGATAATAAAAAACCAGGTGCCAAGTATTCATTTTGTGAATTTGACTGTGTTTATATAGGCAGTTATAAACACCGTAGTTAATTATTATCCATTAGATGAAAAATGGTAACTCAAAGGTAAATATGTACTAGAGAGGTAATATTGTTACACCCCCTAGCTCAACTATATGACTATGTAGGTCAAACTAGGAAGCATTACTCTTTTATAAACCATAACTTTAGTTTTGTTCAAAAATTTGGGCCAATTTAAACTTTTTAAACTCTAAAACAAAAGAACCTATGTTGCTTTACTTTCTGAAAGTGTCTTTACAAACTATACAACTAAAAAGTCCTTATCCATTTATCTTGCCATCCGCAGTGATATTTACATCACACCAAAATATCAAAATACAACGAAAACATCGCCCACAAGTCAAGCTCGTCTACATCTGTATGATCATGGTGACAAGAAAGCGTGCTAGCCAACCGACAACTCTATACATCATAAATCTCATCACCTGCATCATAGGAACTAAATGAGCTAATGCTCAGTAAGTAAAGATCGTGCATGCTCGTGAACATGTTTCATGCATAAACTTGATTGAAATTCCCATTATACTATTTCTTCTATAACTTTTCATTTTGATGCAATTTTCTTAGAAAACATTTCTTTATAGGGCCCTTGAGTATACTACAAAGTCGCAACAGTCGGTAGGCCGTGCCCACCTATGCAGAAAGGAAACACATGGCTAATGCGAACCATACTTACCCAACGCAGACCGACTAGGTAATGCACCTAATAAATCTCATAGTACAATGCTAAGTCTCAGTAGTCGGTAAGCCGTGCCCACCTATGAGGGAAGGATGCTTGTGCAAACCATACTTATCCAATGCAGACAGATTAGACAATGTACTTAAAACATATCTTGTAAAATCAGTACAATGGTATTACTTTAAATCCAATGCGTGGAAAACTTCATTTCTTTGAAAATCATACTTAAATGATCATGTCATGCTTATGTTTCCGTAAGCCATACAACGACAACATAAATAACATATAATTGAAATAATACACATAAGCATGTAAGAAAATATCTTGTATCTACTATTGTTCTTGTGATATAGTTAAAATAAATCTTCACTTACCTTGTGTCTGGTGGAAAAAATAGTGGAAAGGATTAGTATCCTCTGTGGCAAGGTGTGTAGAAGACCTGATATCAATTTTATTACTAACATTATTACTACAATATAAAATGTTTTAAAAAAACAAATACATGACTGAATCACAGCTTTTATAAAAGAAGGAACCCTAATCACAAAATGAACCAAAATGTCATCTATTTTCATAAAAACTAGTCCATTTGCTTCTAAATGGTACCATTTGGATCTAGAAATATTTGGACAGCACCTCTCTTATTTTTAGGACATCCCCACATGATTAAAATCATGGTTTAAGACCTATAATAATAATCAACAAGCTAGTTTCCACATATACAATTCAAAGAGGATCATTTAGAGCAACCTAGGTACATTTAAATTCCTTTCAGTTAGACAAAGTTTAAAACCATTTTTACACTTTTCTATTGTCACAAACAGCAATAAAACAAATATATTTACGTCATGGGATCAACAAAATATACATTTCAATATCATAAAATCAGATTACAAGTATGGGGAACTTATTCTAACAATGGAAACACTTGAAAATACTTGAATCCACAAGTAGCAAACTTTGGGGCTTTAAGACTAACTTTAATCCTCCACTTAAATTCTATATTTCCAGCCATATATAAAGTTTCTTTAGACCTTAATTCATCAAATAAAAGCTTTAATTAAAGAGCAAATGCAATGGAAATACATTACCAATTCTAAATTCCACAAAAAGCTCACCTTGACTAGTATGAACTTTTGTTGAAACTCTTGCCTTCTAATTCCACAAAACTAATTTCTAAGGCTTTGAAATTGATCTTAGGACTCAAGAGGACCTAGAGAAAACATTACTTAAGTAGTATCAAGTAGAGAATTGAAATAACAAAACAAAACCTAGGAAGAAGAACTAGTAGAATTACCTTTACTAGTTTGGACCTATCTTGCTTTCTTGAGCTCCAAATTGAGTTCTACTACTTGGAAACTCTTAGATATGGATAAGGAGAGTTGAGAGAAGTATAGAAAGTGGCTGGAGTGGTTCAAGTCGTGGCTGGGGAGGAAGAGGAAAGAAATGACCAGATTTTGTCAAAAATCAAAACTTAAAGGCTAAGAATGGTATAACTTCAATTCTAAGGGGTATTTTTGGTATTTTGAACCTTACTTTCCCTGTGTCCAGCTCTAAAACATCCTTAGCATACTCACCATATTGCTGGTCTATCCTATACACTCAAGTGTAGACCAAAATGGTGAAAACTAGATTAGAAAGTGAAATCTAGTCATACTCTGACTTATGATCCTATATAGCCAATCTTATTGTAATTTGGTGGAACCTAGCCCTATAACCAATCATTAAACATAAAAAGAAAGTCAATTAGACTCTAATTGATGATGCAAATATAGTATAATTTCCCAATTGATAGAATGCACAAAGATGACATTACGCAATTAAGTTGAATCTAAGCTAGCTTAGTGTAATTAAACATAGTTCAGTACAGTGACTGCCACCTCGTGCTTACCTAGAAAGAACATTTTTGAAAATGCTAGAAATGAGTCCTAAACATTAAATTAAAGCTATTCGACATGCTAAATGCACAGTGAATCTGGCTTCGAAAACCGTGAAAAATATATTTTACCGAAAAACTACTATTTGACCAAGTTATCAACATACATGGTTTTTAATGCATGTGCATATAGTATTATTATTCATGAATATATTCTTTGTTCTTTTCACACACCAAGAGTGCTCTCTGAGGGTACTGAGCCTTTACACTACATGGGAACACTTCGACAACCATTAGTATAATAATATATATTAAAAGCATTTAACGATCAAAATAAGCAATTTATCATAAAATTGGCACTAGTTTCATGATATGTCTATTATGTAATATGAACATGTTTATTATTGGCTTATTATCTATGTGAAAAACTTGGGCATCACAATCTTTCCCTCCTTATTAAATTTTGTCCTCGAAATTCACTTACCCAAATAAGTGAGGATACTTAGTTTTCATCTCTTCTTCTCTTTCCCATGTGGTCTCTTATATATCGTGGTTCCTCCACAATACTTTGACCAAAGGGATCTTCTTTTTTCCAAGCTCCTTCTCTTTTCTATCCAAAATCTCCACTGGCTCTTCTTCATTACTCACATCTTGGCTTAAATCCAATGGCTCGTAACTCAAAACATGTGAAGGGTTTGGAACATATCTTCTTATCATAGAGACATAAAAAACATTGTGCACATTTGACAGTAAGGGTGGTAATTCAAGTCTATAGGCAACATCTCCAACGTTGTCAAGTATCTCAAATGGGCCTATATATCTAGGACTAAGCTTCCCTTTCTTCCCAAATCTCATAATTCCTATCATGGGAACAACCTTTAAAAATACTTTGTCCCCAACATCAAATATGACCTCTCTCCTTCTAGGATCAGCATAATGCTTATATCTGTTCTGAATAGCTAATAACTGTTTACGAATCTTTTCTACTGCTTCAGCTGTTTCTCTTACGAATTCTGGACTAAGAAATTTCCTTTCTCCCATCTCATCCCAGTGAATTGGAGATCTACATTTTCTTCCATACAAGGCTTCATACGAAGACATTTCAATTGAAGCTTGATAACTATTGTTGTAGGCAAATTCTATCAACGACAAGTACTTGGTCCAAGATCCATGAAATTCTAACAGACAAGCTCTAAGTATATCCTCAAGAGTCTGTATGGTTCTCTCTGATTGTCCATCTGTTTAAGGATGAAAAGCTGTACTGAATGCCAGTTTTGTACCCATAGCCTCCTGAACCCTCTTCCAAAATTTTGAAGTGAATCTAGCATCTCGGTCAGAAATAATATCCTTTGTATCACCATTAGTCTAATGATTTCTTGAACATACAACCAAGCCAACTAATTCAAACTATAAGTCACTTTAATTGGCAGGAAATGGACTGACTTAGTATATGTATCCACAATAACCCAAATAAGATCATGACCTTTATTTGTCTTAGGAAGCCCAACCACCAAATCCATAGCAATCTCTTCCTATTTCCATTGTGTCATATGTATTGGCTTCAATGTACCAGCAGGTCTTTGATGTTCAGCTTTAACTTACTGATATGTGAGACATTGTTCTATAAACTCAATCACATTCTTCTTCATACTTGGCCACCAGTAATGCATTTTCAAATCCCTATACATCTTTGTAATACCAGGATGCACAGAGTAAGGAGTAGTGTGAGCTTCTGTTAATATCTCCGTTCTAATTTTTCCATCTTGCACACAGAGTCTATCTTTTTATCTAATTATACCATCACTAGAAATCTGGAAGGCTACCTCTTTTCCAGATTCTATCCTAGTCTTTAAACCTGTCAGATAGGGATCTGTATTCTAGTCTTGCTTGATTCTCTCTAAAATTGTAGGTTGCAACATAAGAGCTGCTAATCTCTCCATTAAACCTGTAGGCACAATCTCTAATTCCAATCGATGCAAATCCCTCAAAAGATGCTTTCAATCAATATACTTAAGTGACATAGTAGCTAATGACTTTCTACTTAGAGCATCTACAACCATATTAGCTTTTCCTAGATGATAGTTAATCTCACAGTCATAGTCTTTTGCCAATTCAAGCTATCTTCTCTATCTCATATTTAGTTCCTTTTGTGTAAAGTAATACTTGAGACTTTTATGGTCTGTGTAGATTTGACATCTTTCTCCATAAAGATGATGTCTCCAAATCTTCAGCGCAAAAACTACTGCTGCTAACTCCAAATCATGAGTAGGATATTTCTTTTCATATTCTTTTAGTTACCTAGAAGCATAGGCGATAACCTTACCATTTTGCATCAGAACACAGCGTAGACCATTCTTTGAAGCATAACTATAAAGAACAAATCCACCTAATCCAGTGGGTATAGAAAGAATAGGAGCTGTGACCAAACGATTCTTTAACTCTTAAAAACTCTTTTCACAATTATCATTCCAATGAAATTTCATGTTCTTTCTAGTCAACTGAGTTAATGGTGAAGCCAACTTAGAAAATCCTTCTACGAATCTTCTATAGTAACCAGCCAATCCTAAGAAGCTACAAATTTCTGAAACATTTGTAGGTTTTGACCAATTACTTACAGCTTCAACCTTTGTTGAGTCTACAGAAATACCATTTTGAGACACTACAAGACCAAGGAAGACAACTTTCTCCAACCAGAACTCACACTTCTTAAACTTTGCATACAACTGCTTTTCTTTTAGGATCCTCAAAACTGTTCTCAAATACTCCATGTGCTCCTCCCTTGAGCACGAGTAGATCAAAATATCATCAATGAACACTATAACAAAACTATCCAAGAAATCCTTGAATACTCTGTTCATCATATCCATAAAAGTAGCTGGAGTATTAGTTAAACCGAAGGGCATCACTAAAAACTCAAAGTGTTTGTATCTCGTCCTAAAACCTGTCTTAGGAATATCTTCTTCCTTAATCTTCAGTTGATGGTATCCCAATCTTAAATCAATCTTGGAAATACTGAAGCACCTTGTAACTGATCAAACAAATCATCAATTCTAGGGAGACGATATTTATTCTTGATTGTAACCTTATTTAACTCTCTATAATCAATACAAAGCCTCATAGTTCCATCTTTCTTCTTCAGAAATAGCACTAGAGCACCCCATGGTGAAAAGCTTGGACGTATAAAACCCTTGGCCAAAACTCTTGTAATTGTACCATTAATTCCTCCAACTCCGCTGTAGCCATTCTATATAGTGCTTTAGAAATAGAAGCAGTGGCAGGTAGCAAGTCAATAACAAACTCTATCTCTCTATCTGGTGGTAATCCTGGTAGATCTTCTGGGAATACCTCTAGAAATTCATTAACCACTAGTACTTCATGTGGCTTCATCCTAACTTCTTTTCTAGTATCCATTACATTTTCCAAATAACCAGTACATCCTTTCCCAAGTGACTTCCTCGCTTTTATTATTGAAATAATTTGTACCATTTTCTTCCTAGAAGACCCAAGGAAAGTAAACTTTTCTTCACCAGGTGTCTGAAATAGTACTATCTTACCATTACAATCAATGCTAGCATGATACTTAGATAACCAATCCATATCCAAAATCACCTCAAAATCATGCATATCTAACACTATTAAGTCTACTCACAACTCTCTACTATCTATCTGTATTGGACAAGCTCTGAAAACTTGACCAGAATATAGCACTTCCCCAGATGGAATAGGTACACAGTATCTTAAATTCCATATTTCAGGTGATTGGCCTAATTTTCTCATATATGCTGGTGATGCAAATGAATGTGTAGCTCCTGAATCTATTATTGTATTTATGAAGATATCAAAGATAGAGATCTCATCTACTACAACCAATGGATCGGCCTCAACATCTATCGCAGTCATGGTAAATACACGATCTGGAACTTTCTTTTGTTCACCAGAGGTGGAGGGACTGTCTCTAGAATAATGTCCTGTCTTGCCACATGTATAGCATGCTCTACTACCCAAAAGACATTCACCTTTGTGAGGCTTCCCACATTTGGGACATGAAACTTTCTAATTCAAATTTGATTGCATTTGTTATCCTGTTGTTGGCCATTTTGAAGGATCTTGTCGTTCTCCTTGACACTGTGAGACTTTCCTTTCACCGCCCTTAAACCCTGGTTGAGTACCTTTTTCAAAATTTTCATTTCGCCTTGCCATGTTTATGTTCTTTCTAATTTCTAGTGCCTTTACCACCTTTAGTTTAGCTTCTTCAGCTTGAAGGGCTTTTTCTGTAACTTCTGTGTAGGGTACACCTTTTCATTTAGACATCTTAATATCCCTATATATTTCTGATTTAAGCCCTTATAGAAACTAGTTTACTTTCAACTCGTTGGTATTCACCATATGAGGAGCAAAGCGGGATAGTTCATCAAATTTCTTTATATAATCACACATAAACATGCCACCTTGCTTCAAATTAGTAAAATCAGCCCTCTTTGCAAGTCGATGAGCTTCACTAAAGTATTTCCTATAAAAGATTTCCTTGAATCTCTCCCAAGTCAAACTGTTAACATCAATGATTGACTTTATAGAATCCCACAAATGCCTGGCATCCATTTGGAACATATAAGTAGCACAATAAACTTTCTCCTCTTCAGGGATTCTTATATAATCAAAGATACACTCCAAACTCTAAATCCACACCTCAGCTAATAATGGATCAGTTTCAACTTTAAAAACTGGAGGTTTGCTCTTCCTAAACCTTTCAGAAGCTGGGTCATGATTTTCTTGTCTAGCAATAACTTGTATTGGTAATTGTTCATCTCTTCTTTGATCTCGTTCTATAAGCCTCCCTATTTGTTGAGCTTGTCTCTCTACTAATTCAGCCAATCGATGTATAGTTCTTTGTCATTATCTTGATCACGGCTAGTCCGACCTTTACCTCCTGGCATAATTTCCTCTACAGTGGCCCTTTACTTATAAATAAACATAATAGCCAATAATAATGTGTGCATCGAATTTATATCACAAAATAAAGTGCACGTATGTAATTAATTAGACTTACTGGTTGACTAAGCTTTTTGTCACAGGAATTGATAGTGGAAAGAGTCAATATCCTCTAGAGATTAGTGTGCTAATTACCTGTCATAAATTACTATTATTCAAGATGCACATTTCACAAA
>JXTB01000260.1:240910-275755 GCA_002914805.1 Parasponia andersonii
TATAACATAATGAATGAGTATGTTGCTACAAAACTAGTATTAATGACTTTTAGATGCCTAATATGCAATTAGAACATATTTATTATTGGCTTAATATGCATGTGAGAATCTTGGACACCACAACCATGGTGACTACTCAGGGTCAGGATAAGATTGATAGGGGGTGCATCTTCTTCACAGAGTGGTAATCAGGTTGAATAGCTAGCTTGTTTGATACAAAACATATTAGAGCAGCGTATGAGACAAGAGAATCAACCTAACCTTCCACCTCCGCCACCTCAACAGAGGCAGGATACTGGTGAAAGTGCTAGAGAAAGATTTAGGAAACTCCAGCCTCTGACTTTTGATGGTGGGATTGATACAATAAAAGCTGAGCAGTGGATCAGGACCACTGAGCGGATGCTGGCTTATGCCAAGGTTCCTGATGGAGATAAAGTTCCTTGTGCTAGTTTTATGCTGGGACATCATGCTGAATACTAGTGGGATACTATGAGCACTATTCACGATGTTACTACTATGACTTGGGAACGATTTAGAGAGTTATTCTATGGAAAGTATTTTACTAATGCCATAAGAGCCAGTAGAAGGGTAGAATTTGCCAACCTGAAACAAGGAGAGATGTCTGTTGCGGAATATATCCACAAATTCAACGAGTTATCACGTTATGCACCTCATATGGTTGCCACTAATGAGCTCAAGGTAGATCAGTTCATGCAAGGCCTAATGAAGACTATTGTTAAGGATTTGAAATTAGGTGGAATTCGAGGTATACCATTTGCTCAGATAGCAGACAAGGCATTGGATGCTGAGCAAGCAGAGAAAGATGTCTTGGATGAGGAAAAGATTAGGAGAGAAAGATTGGCTAAGGAAATGCAAAGGGGTTTCAGACCTAGTTTTCAAGGAAATAGAGGAGGACAGACTCAAGTTCAATGTCCCCAAGACATGAAAAGGAAGGGAGCTCCAGCTCTGTAGACCCGACTTGATCAGGGTAAGCATCCTAGGACTGATCAGGAGACCACCATTACTACTGTACCACCTTTCCTATCATGTGGAAAAAATCATTCTGGAGAGTGTCGTAGGGGTGCAGGGTGATGTTACAAATGTGATAAAAGTGGTCATTTTATTAAAAACTGTCCTGAAATGAAAAATTATCAGAAGAAACCTAGTGGAAGGCTGTATGCTATGGTTGAGACAGTTGTTGGAGACGAGACTGAGACAGACCCATCTGTTATCATAGGTGAGATATTTATTTTTGGCACCATAGCTCATGCATTAAGAGATTCAGGATCCACACACTCACATGCATCATTAACATTTGTGAGGAGAATGAGTCTTCCAATAGATAAAATGAGTACTCCATTCGGTACCACACTTCCTTCTGGAGAAGTTATGTATTCAAACAAAATTTTGAGAGCTTGTCCTATTGTAGTGGATGATAGAGAATTATTTGCAGACTTGATTGTGCTTGATATGAATGATTATGAAATTATTTTGGGTATGGATTGGCTATCAAAGTATTTTGCTAAGATTGACTACAAAAAGAAAATGGTGACATTTCATCCTCTTAATGCTGACCAGTTATACTTGTGGGTACTCAGAGTAAAGCAAAGTTTCCTTTGATATCAGCTATGAAAGCTCAGAAATTGCAAAAAAAAAAAAAGGTTGTACAGGATATTTGACCAGTATTGTTGATACATTTGTTGAGCAGAAATTTAGACCAGAAGATGTGCTAGTTGTGCAAGAGTTCCTGGATGTGTTTCAAGAAGATTTGCCTAGTTTGCCACCTGTAAGAGAAATAGACTTTGTTATTGATTTGGTACCATGTACTGCACCTATTTCTAAGACACCATATAGGATGGCCTCGGTAGAGCTAAAGAGTCAACTACAAGAGTTACTATATAAAGGATTTATACGTCCTAGCTTTTCACTATGGGGTGCACCAGTCTTATTTGTGAAAAAGAAAGATGGAACTTTGCGATTGTGCATTGACTAGAGAGAACTTAACAAAGTGACTATTAAAAACATGTATCCCCTACCACGCATCGATGATTTGTTTGATCAACTATAGGGTACTTGTATGTTTTCAAAGATTGATTTGTGGTCTGGTTACTATCAATTGAGAGTTGGAGATGAAGATATCCTGAAGACTGCCTTTAGAACTTGGTATAGCCATTATGAGTTTCTGGATATGCCATTTGGTCTAACCAATGCTCCAGTAGCATTTATGGATCTAATGAATAGAATATTTAAGGAATTCCTTGATAAGTTTGTTATTGTGTTCATCGATGACATTTTAGTATACTCACGATCTAGAGAAGAGCATATAGAACATTTGAGAACTACCCTTCAGATATTGAAAGAGAAGGAATTATATGCTAAATTCAAGAGATGTGAGTTCTGGTTAGAAAAAGTGTCATTCCTTGGTCACGTTGTTTCTCAGGATGGGATTTCTATTGACCCCGCCAAGGTCGAGGTAGTTAATAATTGGTCTAAACCTACCAATGTTACAAAGATCAGTAGTTTTCTAGGTTTGGCTGGTTATTACAGAAGGTTTGTTGAGGGATTATCTCAAAATTGCCATGCCACTTACAAAATTGACCAGGAAGAGTAACAAGTTTATATGGACCGATGAGTGTGAGAAAAGTTTTCAAGAATTGAAATAGAGATTAATTTCAGCACCGGTCCTAACTATACCTTTAGGTACAGAAGGGTTTCTTATTTATAGTGATGCTTTGAAACAAGGTCTATGATGCGTCCTCATGCAAAATGGGAAGGTTATCGCTTATGCTTCAAGACAGCTAAAGGATTATGAGCGTACTTATCCTACTCATGATATAGAATTGGCAGCAGTGATATTTGCGTTGAAGATTTGGCGACATTATCTGTCTGGTCTTCATTGTGAAATTTTTACCGATCACAAAAGTTTGAAGTATCTGTTCACTCAGAAGGAATTGCATATGAGGCAAAGACGTTGGCTAGAATTGGTAAAAGACTATGATTGAGACATCAGTTATCATCCAGGAAAAGCCAATGTTGCGGCGGATACACTCAGTAGAAAATCTTCTGGTAGTTTGGCAGCTTTACATGAATTGGGGAAACCTTTGCGAGAGGATTTATGCAGATTTGGTATCGAACTAATTACTGGGAAATTATCTGCTATGACTTTACAATCTACCTTGTTAGATAGAATTAAACAAGACCAGAAGCAAGATCCTGAGTTAATTGGATACAAAGAATTAACAGAGTCAGGGAAAAAATCAGATTTCACTATTTCTACTGAAAGAGCTATCAGATCTCAAGGTAGACTGTGCATACCAAATGACAGAAATATCAAGGAAGAAATTCTAGTAGAAGCACACAATACTCCATATTCAGTCCATCCAGGTACTACTACAATGTACAACGATTTGAAGATTCTTTACTGGTGAGCAGGCATGAAAAAGGATATTTTCAAATTTGTAGAACGTTGCTTAACATGTCAACAGATAAAGGCTGAGCACAAGAGACCAGCAGGAGAGTTGCAACCACTACCATTGCCTGAGTGGAAGTGGGAGGAGATCGCCATGGATTTTGTAGTTGAGTTACCGAAGACAGTATCTCGTCAAGATGCAGTCTGGGTCATAGTTGACAGACACACTCAGTAGCTCATTTTATTCCGATTTCTATGATCTACTCAGTGGATAAACTTGCAGCATTGTACATTAAGGAGATTGTTGGACTTCATGGGATTCCAGTTTCTATAATCTCATATAGAGATGCCAGATTTACCTCAAAATTTTGGGAGAGTATACAACGAGCCTTGGGTACTAAATTGAAATTTTGTACTGTATTCTATCCTCAGACAGATGGTCAGGCCAAGAGGACTATTCAGATCTTAGAAGATATGCTGAGAGCTTGTGTTGTGGATTTTCAAGGGTCGTGGAATCACTACTTACCACTAATTGAGTTCTCCTATAACAACAGCTTCAAAGCTACGATTGGTGTTGCACCTTATGAGATGTTGTATGGTAGAAAATGTAGATCTCCAATTCACTGGGATGAGGTTGGAGGGCAACACTATTTGGGTCCTGATATTGTTAGAGATACAGCTGAGGTAATAGAAAAGATCAGAAAATGTATGATAGCAGCCCAAAGTAGACAAAAGTTTTACACAGATCCAGAACGTCGACCTTTACATTTTTCTATTGGTGATAAAGTATTTTTGAAGGTTGCCCCTATGAAAGGTGTCATGAGATTTGGAAAGAAAGGAAAGTTGAGCCCGAGATTTATAGGTCCGTATGAGATCCTGGAGAAAGTTGGAAATGTCGCCTATAGGCTTGCATTGACCTCAGAATTTCAAGTGTACACAATGTCTTTCATGTTTCAATATTGAGAAAGTATGTATCAGATCCATCCTATGTTCTTAGCTAGGAGCCACTTGAACTGGACCCAAAGTTAACCTATGAGGAACGCCCTGTTCAGATTTTAGATAGAAAGGTGAAAGAATTGAGAAACAAAAAGATTCCTCTGGTAAAAGTCCTGTGGCGAAATCGTTCTATAGAGGAGGCTACATGGGAGCGAGAAGATGAAATGAGAAACCAACATCTAGAGCTAATCGGTAAGAAAATTTCGAGGACGAAATTTTTATTAGGAGGGGAGGATTGTGATATCCTCAATTCTAAGATGCCATCCAATTCCTCACATAATTAAGAGCCAATAATAATAGGATTACGTAGCATTTTTTTTATTATTATTGTCATGTCTACTTGCAATTTTAAGTTTTGAATTTAAATTATTATGATTATTAACTTTTATTATGTTTTAAGATATTTTATAGTGAAATGCTCTAAAAATACTCTTTGATACAAGTTTTGACGTGTATTAAACCAATTAATAAAATGTTACATAATTGTATTTTGGTTAACTATTAGTGTTATTTTATTTCTTTGAGTATCTTGTTAAGGTGATTTTGACTTATAATAATTGTTTGAGGATTGTTTGTTTGCTTAATCATGCTTGAGCCTGGTCATAACTTACATATGAATTATATTATAATATAATTTCTATTTAGGAAAAAAAAATCATAGATATTGGAAACGGCTTCGGCTAAGTCGGTTATAATTAGAGCCTTATATTTATTTATTGTTGTGACTAGAATCTTCACTCCACCGCTATTTAACAATATCCACTTGTTTTCTTGAGTCCTCTTCAAATACTTCTCCATATACATATAAACTTTATAACAATTAAATTAAGGAAAAAGAAAAAAGAGGTGAAATAGACGTTCAACCATTTTTATACAACCTCAAGCACTCAGGTAATTGTTCTTTTTTTGTTTTGGATGTACTTAGTTCTTGATTTCTTGGTTTATTGTCTGCGCATAGACATGTATATATCTCAGCTATATGAAAAGTTATGGTTGCTTGTCTTACATGTATTTATTAACTATCTTTACCCTATTTAGATTGCAGTTTATTCTTGAGAGATGAATATTACTATAGCTTTGTGACGTTTTTATTTTCTTTTGGGCAAAACAAGTGAGGTTATAGTTTAAAGATTTAATTATTGTTTATATACTAGATTCAAGTAATCTATTGAATGGTTAAGCGAGTATTATTATTATTATTATTATTATTTTAGGTTAATCCTCAACCCTACATATAACTTGTTATATCTATATAATGAAATGATTATATCTAGATAGATAATTGAAGATAGGAAATAGTTTTCGTTCGTCAATGTTTGATGATGTATTGCTATGTGATTATAGATGGCCGTTATGAAAATGAGAATACATTAAGATTCATTTACGTTTTCTTATTTATTACCATGTTATTATATTATCTTTTTGATATTAGTGTATGTGTTTAAGGACCAAAAGTCCTAATACTTATTTGCACTCATTCTATATATTTAAATACCATGAATAAGATGATTCTTACTAGTATTAACTGTAATGATTAAATTGTATTCGAATATTATCTTGTACCCACTATAAATTATGCTCGGACCTATCTCATTTTCCAACAACCATTACTAGTTGTGATGATAGAACGGTATCAAAAAGGAATACTATTTATTGTTTGCATCCTCAAGTTTGGAATTATCTATATATGCGTGTGAAATTACGACATTCTTAGTCTAATTTAAGATAACAGCTTCCATAGCATCATAAGCATAGTGACAAAATGGACTTATTACTAAAATATTAGGAATGCATCAATTGTACCTTGAGCAAGGAGCATTTCATGTACAAAGATTTAGTCCTGAATCGAAGTAAGTAACGTCACACCTGCAATGTAAGAAATTCTTTGTTCGGTGAATTTATGGAATTTGTGAATATCGAATCTGTGGATATATGTATCTGTTATTTACCTTGCATGAGACATATACACATGGTCTATTTATATTGCCTGACAAGTATTGGTGAATAGGGTGTGGCGAGCCAGCGCCCAAATATGTGATATGGTTCTTTTGGGGATATTTTGGTTCCTTCCGGAACACTCTGACGGCGATATGGGGTGGATCTCTGCTGTACATAGAGGGGATTTTTGGGGCTCGAGACCTCCATATAGCTCATGATATATTATACGTTCTATGAGTGGCTCAGTATGCAATTCACGGTCCTGTCAGGCAATACAATATACATAGGGATCCCAATCATATGATAATCTGTTTCACATTATATGCATTATGCATTTGCATACGCTACTTACTGAGTTTTATACTCATAAATATTCTTACATTGCAGAAGGTACTACTGATATGTGAGTTTGGAGGAGGAGCGTATAAGAGCATTTTGATGTTGTGGTTTTCTGACAGAGGATTTCGTAGTTATTTTGTGTGTGTGTGTATTATGTATATTTTATGAGAGGCCCACGTAGTGAGGGTGTATATATGTATATATTGGAGTATGTATAATTATGAGTGGAGTTTTCCTTTTCTTTTAGAAAGTTTAAAAGTTTTAAATTTTCTCCTATTTTATCAATTCTAAGTCGAGTAACGTCTCCCGATTTCGCTAAATATTTATACAAATACCCTTACGTACGTGTGTGGAATTGGGGGATGTTTTAGATCCTCCTTGAGACAATGGAGATCCCTGTTGATGGTAGGAGCAAGCTTTCTTATGGTGGTCTTGCTGTCCATAATTAAAGCATCCATAAGGTCCATAGCGACTTTTCCCTGAAGAGTCACTACTATTACTTCTCCCACTATTCTAAGAGTTATGCCCTTGCTATTGCCCTTGGCTCTTCTTGTTCATTTTCCTCTCGTTGCCCTTGTTTCTTGAACGATCTCTCATTGCTAACCGATCATTAAGAAAAGCCTCAACTTTTTGGGCTGCAGCAACTAAATCAACCAGATTACTAAAGGGTTGGTTCACAACCTTCTCTAAGATGGCTGGTCTCAAAGCCTCCATAAACTTGACAATCTGGAGGGTAGGGTCCGTCCTGGGTGCATAAGCATATTGTACCAACTCCATAAACCGCACATAATACTCATTCACCGTCATGTCACCCTGCTTGGGCCATTCATACTCTCTAATCATAGCAGCTCTATGACTAGCATTAGCATAATGACTCCTGAATAATCCCTCAAAGGCTTCCCAAGTCATGTCAGTCACGTCCTGGGTCAACTTGACTGTCTCCCACCAATTAATAGCTCCATCAGTTAGCTTATAAGTGGCAAATATTACTTGGAACTCTGCTGGTGTCCCTATAGTTGTGAAGGTCCTCTTGATATCTCTAAGCTATCTCTCAGTTGAGGTGGGATTAGGTCTCCTATCGAATGATGGTGGATTGAGCTTCATGAAGTCCTTGAAGAAACTAGCCTGACAGGCCTCAGGGTTTCTTTCTGTCCTTAAACCTGATAATACTTGTAAAGCATTATATAAGTCGGCTAGAGTATTAGGGGCTTGCTATTATGGTGAAGGTGTTTCAGCACTAGGCTCTTGCCTCAGTATTCTTCTCCTCAGAGGCATTATAGTTCTGTATTCATATGCCAAAGTGTTAGTGAGATAATGATGCAATTACTTTTGAAAAAAAAGTAAAATGTAGTCTAATGGTGTCACATTCGAGGTAATTAAACCTCTGCTTTGATACCAAAAATCTTCTGTCACGACCCCAACCCCGAGCCAGTGGCAGAAAAGGAATTTCACAAGTGAAAATTCATAATTTATTTTAGAAAATTTTAGAAACTACAATTCGTAAAAAAAATGACAACTAGTTTAAAAATGACTGCTTCTGTAAAAGTTTACAAAAATAGTTCAAATTGTAAATTCACACAGTTTGTGATCACCACTAGACATAAAGTGTTAATAATAGTAATAAAACATTAATATGCATCACATAGTCATCAACAATGGGCATTATAGATAATACAGACTAAATCCAAAGTATGAGTCTTAAATAGTATTACAAGTCCAAGGTAAGTATCTAAGTAAATACCAACCATGAAATTAGGATAAACTTTTTCTTGGATTACTCTAGCTCAGAGTTGCCCAAGTCGCACTGTAAATCATCTGAGAAGGAAAAGAAAGGGGGTGAACATTCACGTGCTCAGTAAGAATTTCAATTACCCTTTTGATATAAATATAACTTTTCAAAGCTTCATGGTTAGCACCTTTCCAAAATCCATTTATAAAATATGTTTGCAAAGAAATCAAAATCATAAGTAATCATGTTCATAGTTGTACATATCATAAATCAACCAAGTATAAGTATATACATGAGCTCTCATCCTTCCATCACGGTCCTGTAATACCTCTGTAATAGAGGTACCTAGCTCTTGACACTACCAAAAGGAGTGTCAGCGAATCCTGCTCAGGGGCCTAAGTCTCTCACCTAGTGCTGCAGCAACTCGCCAGTGATCTAAATGCCATAATACTAAAATGGAACTCAAGTACGTGATCCTATGATAGGTACAACATATCATAGAGTGTGTAATAACTATGCATCAAATATTTTAAGAAATCATGCTTTAATACTCATTTGGTATTATTCTGGGATTTATAGAAAATCGGGCAGCATAACGGTTGTATTTTTCCAAAACCAATATCTTTAAACCTGCATAAAAATCATAACAACCAATCATAGAACAATCTAATATATCTCAACAGTTCACAAATTTATCCAATATCCAATCAAACTATTGAATTCCAGAAAAATCAACATTTTCAAGTAATAGGTCATAACGCATATTTTAAATCAAAGTAAGTATAAAACTTGGTAATTGAACCCTACCTTACTAGAATAGTGATATCCACCAATGGGTCCTCAAGGTGCTGTTGAACGATCGCTCGGAGGGATGGGAATGCCTCCGTATGAAGTCTTATATGGAAGAAAATGTAGATCTCCAATTCACTGGGATGAGATGGGAGAAAGGAAATTTCTTGGTCCAAAATTGGTAAGAGAAACAGTTGAAGCAGTAGAAAAGATTCGTAAATGGTTATTAGCTGTTTAGAACAGACAGAAGCATTATGCTGATCCTAGAAGGAGAGAGGTTATATTTGATGTTGGGGACAAAGTATTTTTGAAGGTTGCTCCCATGAAAGGAATCATGAGGTTTGGGAAGAAAGGGAAGCCTAGTCCTAGATATATAGGCCCATTTGAGATACTTGACAAAGTTGAAGATGTTGCCTATAGACTTGCATTACCACCCTTACTGTCAAATGTGCACAATGTTTTTCACGTCTCTATGTTAAGAAGATATGTTCCAAACCATTCACATATTTTGAGTTACGAGCCATTGGAGTTGAGCCAAGATGTGAGTTATGAAGAAGAACCAGTGGAGATTTTTGATAGAAAAGAGAAGGAGCTTAGATGCAAGAAGATCCCTTTGGTCAAAGTATTATGGAAGAACCAAGAAGTAGAAGAGGTCACATGGGAAAGAGAAGAAGAGATGAAAACTAAGTATCCTCACTTATTTGGGTAAGCAAATTTCGAGGACGAAATTTAATAAGGAGGGAAGAATTGTAATGCCTAAGATTCTCACATACATAATAGGCCAATAATAAACATGTTCATATTACATAATAGACATATCATGAAACTCGTGTCAATTTTATGATAAATTGCTCATTTTGATCATTAAATGCTTTTAATATATATTATTATACTAATGTTGTCGAAGTGTTCCCATGCAGTGTAAAGGCTCAGTACCCTCAGAGAGAGAGCTTGGTATGTGAAAAGAAAAAAAGAATACATTCATGAATAATAATACTATATGCACATGCATTAAAAACCATGTCTATTGATAACTTAGTCAAATAGTAGTTTTTCGGTAAAATACATCTTTCACGCTTTTCAGAACTAAATTCATTGTGCATTTAGCACATCAAATAGCTTTAATTTAATGTTTAGAACTTATTTCTAGCATTTTTCAAAAATGTTCGTTGCAGGTAAGCACGAGATGACAGTCACTATACTGAACTGTGTTTAATTACACTAAGCTAGCTTAGATTCAGCTTAATCGTGTAATGTCATCTTTGTGTATTCTATTAATTGGGCAATTTTACTATGTTTGCATCATTAATTAGAGTCTAATTGACTTTTTTTTTTATGTTTAATGATTGGTTATGGGGCTAGGTTCCACCAAATTACAATAAGATTGGCCATATAGGATCATAAGTCAAAGTATGACTAGATTTCACTTTCTAAGCTAGGTTTCACCCAGCAATGTGGTGAGTATGCTAAGGATGTTTAAGAGCTGGACACATGGAAAGTAAGGTACAAAATACCCAAAATACCCCTTAGAATTTAAGTTATGCCATTCTTAGCCTTTAAGTATTGATTTTTGACAAAATCTGGTCATTTCTTTCGTCTTCCTACCCAGCCACGACTTGAACCACTCCAGCCACTTTCTATACTTCTCTCAACTCCCCTTATCAATATCTAAGAGTTTCCAAGTGGTAGAACTCAATTTGGAGCTCAAGGAAGCAAGATAGGTCCAAACTAGTTAAGGTAATTCTACTAGTTCTTCTTCCTAGGTTTTGTTTTGTTATTTCAATTCTCCACTTGATACTACTTAAGTAATGTTTTCTCTAGGTCCTCTTGAGTCCTAAAATCAATTTCAAAACCTTAAAAATCAGTTTTGTGGAAGTAGAAGGCAAGAGCTTCAACAAAAGTTCAAACTAGTCAAGGTAAGTTTTTTTGGAATATAGAATTGGTAATTTATTTCCATTGCTTTAGCTCTTTAAATAAAGCTTTTATTTGATGAATTAAGGTCTAAGGAAGCCTTATATATGGCTGGAAACACAGAATTTAAGTGGAAGATTAAAGTTAGTCTTAAAGCCCCAAAGTTTGCTACTTGTGGATTCAAGTGTTTCCATTGTTAGAATAAGCTCCTCATACTTGTAATCTGATTTTATAAAATTAAAATGTATATTTTGCTGATCCCATGATGTAAATATATTTGTTTTATTGCTGTTTGTGATAATAGAAAAGTGTAAAAGTGGTTTTAAACTTTGTCTAAACGAAAGGAATTCAAATGTACCTAGGTTGCTCTAAATGATCCTCTTTGAATTGTATATGTGGGAACTAGTTTGTTGATTGTTATTACAGGTCTTAAACCATGATTTTAATCATGTGGGAATGTCCTAAAAATAGGGGAGGTGCTGTCCACATATTTCTAGAACCAAATGGTACGATTTAGAAGCAAATGGACTAGTTTTTATGAAAGTAGATAACATTTTGGTTCATTTTGTGATTAGGGTTCCTTCCTGTGTAAAGGCTGTGAATGGGTCTTGTACTTGTTTCTTCAAACATTTTACATTATAGTGATAATGTTAGTAATAAAATTGATATCAGGTCTTCCACACACCTTGGCACAGAGGATACTGACCCTTTCCACTATCTTTTCTACCGGATACAAGGTAAGTGAAGATTTATTTTAACTGCATCACAAGAACAATAGTAGATACAAGATGTCTTCGTACATGCTTATGTGTATTATTTCAATTATATGTTATTTATATTATTGTTGTAAAGTTTACGGAAACATAAGTATGGCATGATCATTTAAGCATGATTTTCAAAGAAGTGAAGTTTTCCACACAATTGATTTAAAGTAGTACCATTGTACTAATTTTACGAGATATGTTTTAAGTACAGTGTTTAGCCTGTCTGCGTTGGGTAAGTATGGTTTGCACATGCATCCTTCTTGCAAAGGTGGGCACGGCTTACCGACTGGCGGGACTGAGTATTGTACTATGAGATTTATCAGGTGCATTACTTAGTCGGTTTGCACTGAGTAGGTATAGTTCACATTGGCTATGTGTTTCCTTCCTGTAGAGGTGGGCACGGCCTACTGATTGCCGCGACTTTGTAATTACTCAAGGGCCCTATAAGGAATTGTTTTCTAGGAAAAGTGCATCAAAACGAAAAGTTTTGAAAGAAAGGGTACAATGGGAATTTCAGTAAAGTTTATGTATAAAACATGTTCAGGAGCATGCATGATCTTTACTTACTGAGCATTAGCTCATTTAGTTCCTGTGATGCAGGTGAGGATGTTTTTGATGTATAGAGTTACTGGTTGGCTAGCACGCTTTCTTGTCGCTATGGTCATACCGATGTAGACGAACTTGACTTGTGGGCAGTGTTTTCTTTGTATTTTGTTATTCTAGTATGTTGTAAATATTACTGCTGATGGCAAGATAAGCTGATAAGGAGTTTTTAGTTGTATATTTTGTAAAGACACTTTCAAAAACAAATGCCACGTAGGTTCTTCTGTTTTAGAGCTCGAAAGTTTAATTTTGGCCCACCTTTTTGCAAAACTAAAAATATAGTTTATAAAAGAATAATGCATCCTAGTTTAACCTACATAGTCGTATAGTTAAGCCAAGGGGGCGTAACACAATGTGTTCAAGGCAATGAAGTTTCCAAGTGACTTGGAAGACTATTTTGGCATTGACATGGTTGATGAAGCTTATGGGAATACCAATATTAGAGACCCATTTGAATACTCATTAATTAAGTCATCTAATGTAGAGACACTAAAAGCCAAGGTGTATTTGAACTTGTTGAATGAAATACCTTGATTTAATAAGATAAGACTAGTGGATAATGAACCTCATGCTAAGCCATCTATTGAAGAATCGACTTCTTTAAAACTAAAGCCATTGCCGAGTCATTTGAGCTATGCTTTCCTAGGCAAGTCCTCTACTCTTCCTATTATAATTTCAGCCATTCTTAATGACACGTAAGAGGAGAAATTGTTAAGAGTGTTGAAATAATTTAAGAGAGCTTTGGGGTGGTTGATAACAGACATTCGAGCCATCAATCTGTCCTTTTATATGCATAAAATTCTACTAGAAGATAATCACAAGGCAATAGTAAAATACCAACAGTGTTTAAATCCAATCATGAAAGATGTAGTCAAAAAGGGGATAATAAAGTGGTTAGATGCTAGGATTGTTTACCGAATTTCTAATAGCTCATGGGTAAGTCCGGTATAATGTGTTCTGAAGAAAGGTGGTATAACTGTGGTAGCTAATGAGAACAATGAGCTTATCCCAACAAGAACAATAATAGGGTGGAGAGTTTGTATAGACTACCAAAATTAAATAAAGCAACTTAGAAGAATCATTTTCCACTTCCCTTTATTGAATAGATGCTTTAGCAGGACATGAGTACTATTGTTTCTTGGATGTAGACTTGGGGTATAATCAGATTGCCATAGCACCAAAAGATTAGGAGGAACCACATTTACTTGCCCCTGTGAAACTTTTGCTTTTAGAAGAATGCCCTTTGGTCTATGTAATGCTCCAGCTACCTTTCAATTATGCATTATTGCGATCTTTACCAATATGGTGGAGTAATATTTAGAGGTATTCATGGATGATTTTTCAGTTTTTATTGACTCATTTGACATGTATCTTCATAATATAGCTCTTATACTGAAATATTGTGAAGATACTAATTTGGTGCTAAACTAGGAGAAATGTCATTTCATGGTCCAATAGAGTATTGTACTTGGGCATCAGATTTCAAGAAAAGGAACTAAAGTTGACAAAGCAAAGATAAAGACTATTGAGTAACTTCCTCCCCCCGTAAATGTAAAAAGGGTTCATAGTTTTCTTAGACATATTAAATTTTATAGAAGATTCATCAAGGATTTTTTTAAGATTGCGAAACCATTGTGAAACTTGCTAGAGAAAGATGAAGTCTTTGATTTTGATGGAGCATGCCTTGAAGCCTTTACCACTTTGAAGAACAAGCTAGTGACAACTCCTATCATTGTTATGCCAGACTAGTCTATTCCTTTTGAGCTCATATGCAATGCAAGCGAGTATATGGTTGGGGTAGTTTTAGGACAGCAGAAGGAGAAGATGTTTCATGCCATTTATTACTCTAGCAAGACATTAAATTATGCTTAAATCAATTACACGACTACTGAGAAAGAGTTGTTGGTTGTGGTATTTGTGTTGGTAAGAATATGAAACTATAAAATCACACACTCTCGCAAAAGTGCACATAGTCATAAGTAATATAGATATAGAAGTAAAATGACTGTCAAACCTATAGGGATTGATATCTAAGTCTAGGCTAAGTATTAAAATTAGTTAACTCTAACTTTATCCAAACAACTAAAATATAGTTTTTAGAGAAATAAAATAAAGCAACTAAACTAGCATGTAAAATGAATGAAAGTAAGCAATAAGAAAAATGTTTAGGTTTATGATTCCCCAACCATCTTTTAAATACATGATTTCCCAATTTCCCTCTTACATTAATTAATCCACTAGAGCTGTCAACCGAAAATTTGAATGTATTCACAAACTCTTTTTCAAGACATAAGTGAAAATATCTAGAAAAACTATCTCCTAACATAAATTGACTAGATTCATTAAGTTTAGTTATTCTCACACAAATGTTGCACAAGTCACATAGGTATACTCCTATCCTATACAACTTACCTCAAACTAGGTAATCTTATGTTGTTTTACCTAAGTCCAAATTTCTAGTTCCCTTCCCAAGTTCATAGAAATTTCACTCAACAATCTATTTAATGATCAATTAAATAGAAGCAATAAGCATATGCTAAAACAAATAACTCAACAATGGACTTGATTAATGAAAGAGGAGAGAAATAAACAAATACAAAATACTAAGTAGGTTCACATAGTAAATGTTACACCCCCTAGTTTAGCCATATTGTCATATACAGTCAAACTATGAAGTATTATTCTTTGTTCTACCATATCTTTTGTTTTGATAAAAAGGTGGGCAATTTGAACTTTCTAAAACCTTAAAACAAAAGCAACTGTATGACATTTCTTGTTAAAAGTTTCTTTACAAAATCTATAATCAAAAGAGGTTTTCACCAGTCTATTTTACAATCAGTAGTAGTACTTACATTACACCAAAATATCTCAAAACAAAAATATCACCCACAGGTCATGCTCGTCTACATCTGTATCATCATGGCAACAAAAGACAAGCCAAGCAACTAGCTAGTAAAAACCAAAATGTGCCTCCTCATCTGCATCATAAGAGTAAAATGAGCTAAAGCTCAGTAAGTAAAAACTATGCATGCTTATGAATGCTTAAAAGTCTTATAAAGTTCCCATTGTACCCTTTTCTTTCTTAAACATTTGATCCATGCATTTTTCTTAAAAATTATTCTTAGTTGGGCCCCCTAGCACATTGTTTGTCCCATAAGTCTATAGGCTGTGGTAACATTGGGTGGAAACTCTGGCCAAGAGTAAAAATAAGGTTCGACCGTCGCGTGAGGTTTTTGAAAACTCCTTCCCTCATCAAAGGGGCATCCCACACCACGCTAATATTGTCCCGCTTCAACGAGACACATCATAAGATCCGCAAGTCCTGCTTTAGCGGGAGAGTCTGTATCAACAGACTTACCTATTCAGCTCCGACCGACTAGCAATTGCAATTAAAACTTATCTTATAAAATTGGTACAATGGTAATCGCTTTCAAATACTCTTATAATAAAATTCTCCATTTGCATGCAAGACATGTCATGCACATGCCATTTCATAACTTTCTGGAATAAGTAAGTTTCACATAATAACATCTTCTATATTGTTCTTGTGATGCAGTTGTAAGTATTTACTTACCTCGTGTCCTGAATAGGAATTGATAGTGGAAAGAGTCAATATCTTCTAGAGATTGGTGTGCTAATCACCTGTCATAAATTACTATTATTCAAGATGCACATTTTACAAAAAGAATGCATTAAGACACTTGAACAAGACCGAAATAATAAGTTTCACCAAATTAGGAACTTGATCTTAAAATGACTCGGAAGCATATAAATCACTTATGGTACTTAGCAGTCAACAACTAGCATTAAAAAACTGTTCAAAAGTATTAAAATATAAATGCTAGTTCATTAGCACAAAATGTTCTAAAATGGTACATAATTTTGTAAAAACTAGTCCATTTGCTCCTAAATGTTGCCAGTTCATTTTAAAAATACTTGGACTGCACCTCCCCTATTTTTAGGACATTCCCACATGATTAAAATCATGGTTTTAAACCTGTAATGTGGTGCCCAAGATTCTCANTGTGCACATGCATTAAGATCGCACTTGTTGATAACTTGGTCAAATAGTAATTTTTTGGTAAAATGTAATTTTCACGCATTTCGGAGCCGAATTCATTGTGTGTTTAACACATCAAATAGGCTTGATTCAATGTTTAGGACTCGTTTATAGCATTTTATTTGTCGGCTCCAGGTAAGCACGAGGTGGCATTCAGGACACTAATTCGTATTTAGTTGCACTAAGCTAGGTTAGATTAGGCTTAATTGTGTAATGTCTTTTTTGTGCATTCTAATAATTTAGTGCTAATAATATGTTTGCATTGTTAATTGGAGTGTAATTGACTTAATTTTATGTTTAATGACTGGTTATGGGCCTAGGTTTCACTAGATTACAATAAGGTTGGTCATATGGGATCATAAGTCAAAAGTATGACTAGTTTTCACTTTCTAAGCTAGGATTCACCAACTTTGGCTACACTTGGGCGTATAGGAGTGACCAGCAATGTAGTGACTGTGCTAAGGATGTTTTAGAGCTGGACACATGGAAAGTAATGTGAAAAATACCCAAAATACACCTTAGAATTTAAGTTATAACTTTTCTTAGCCATTAAGTGTTGATTTTGGGTCAAATCTGGTCATTTGCTTTCCCCTTCTCTCTAGCCACGACTTGAAACTCTCCACTATTTTTATTGACTTCTCCAAACTTCCCTCAAACATTTCCAAGAGTTTGCAAGTGGTAGAACTCAAATTGGAGCCCGAGAAAGTAAGATAGACCAAAACTAGTCAAGGTCTTCTTAAGTCCAAAAATCTATTTCTAAGCTTTGGGAATTAATTTGGTGGAGATAGAAGGCAAGAAGTCTAGCAAAGACTCAAGCGAGTCAAGGTGAGGTTTATGTAGGATTTTAAATTTGTAGTTAATTTATTTGTTTCAGCACTTAAACCAAAGCTATTATTTGATAAATAATGGTCCTAGGAACCCTAATATATTGCTGGAAACATAAATTTAGGTGGAGGATTAAAGTTAAACCTAAAGCCCCAAAGTTTGCTATTTATTGATTTAAGTGTTTTCATGTGTGATAGATTAAGTTTTCCATATTTGTAATCTGATTTCTTAAACTTATAGTATATATGTTATTGATTCTATTATTTATTACACTATTTGATGGCTGGTTGTGACAGCACACAAGTGTAAAAGTCGTTTAAACATTGTGAAAATTGAAAGGAATACAACTGCACTTAGGTTATTCCAAATGATCCTCTTTGATATGTATATGTGGGAATTGGATTGTTAATTGTTATTGCAGGTTCTAAACCATGATTTTAATCATGTGGTAATGTCCTAAAAATAGGGAAGGTACTATCCAAATGTTTTTAAAATGAAATGGCACTATTTAGGAGCAAATGGACTAGTTTTACAAAATTATGTGCCATTTTGGACTATTTTCTGCTAATGAACTAGCATTCATATTTGAATACTTTTGAACAGTTTTTCAATGCTAGTTATTGACTACCAAGTACCTTAAGTGACTTATATGCTTCCAAGTCATTTTATGATCAAGTTTCCTAATTTGGTGAAAGTTGTTATTTCAGTCTTCTTTAAGTATCTTAATGCATTCTTTTTGTAAAATGTGCATCTTGAATAGTAGTAATTTATAATAGGTGATTAGCACACCAATCCCAAGAGGATATTGACTCTTTCCACTATCAATTCCTATTCAGGACATGAGGTAAGTAAAGACTTACAACTACATCATAAGAACTTATGGAAGATGTAATTAGGTGAAACTTACTTATTTCTGAAAGTTATGAAATGGCATGTACATGGCACGTCTTTCATGCAAATGGAGAATTTTATTATAAGAGTATTTGAAAGTGAGTATCATTGTACCAATTTTATTAGATAAGTTTTAATGGCAATTGCTAGTCTGTTAGAACTGGATAGGTAAGTCTATTGATGCAGACTCTCTCGTTGAAGCGGGATTTGTGGATCTTATGATGTGTCTCGTTGAAGAAGAACAATATTAGCGCGGTGTAGGATGCCCCTCTAAGGAGGGAAGTAGTTTTTAAAAACCTCACATGATAGTCGTACCTTATATTTTTACCCTTGGCTAGAGTTTTTGCCCAATGTTATCATAGCCTATCGACTTACGGGATAAGCAATGTGCTTAGGGGCCCAACTAAGAATAATTTTTAAGGAACATACATGGACTTAAATGTTTAAGAAAGAACAGGGTACAATGGGAACTTTATGGGATTTTAAAGCATTCCTAGGCATGAATAGTTTTTACTTACTGAGCTTTAGCTCATTTTAGTCTTGTGATGCAGATGAGGAGGCACATTTTGGTATTTACTAGCTGGTTGTCTGGTTTGTCTTTTGTCGCCATGATCATATAGATGTAAACGAGCTTGACCTATGGGTGATATTTTTATTTTGAGATATTTTGGTGTAATGTAAATACTACTACTGATGGCAAAATAGACTGGTGAAAATCTCTTTTGATTGTACATTTTGTAAAGATACTTTTAACAAGAAATGCCATGTAGTTGCTTTTGTTTAAAGGATATAGAAAGTTCAAAATTGCCCTCCTTTTTATCAAAACAAAAGATATGGTAGAACAAAGAATAATACTTCATTGTTTGACTGTATATGACAATATGGTTGAACTAGGGGGTTTTACATGCAATAACAATCAACAATCCAATTTCCACATATATACATCGAAGGGGATCACACAGAACAACCTACGTGGACTTGAATTCCTTTCAATTTACACAAACGACTTTTACACTTGTGTGCCATCACAATCAGCCATCAAATGAGTGTAATAAATTATAGGATCAACAAAATATATACTATAAGTTTAAGAAATCAGATTACAAATATGAAAAACTTAATCTACCACACATGAAAACACTTAAGACCAAAAATAGCAAACTTTGGGGCCTACAAAAGAATTTCACTACAAATTCAAACTCCCACTTAGACCTTAGCTTGACTAGTTTGAGCTTTGTTGGAGCTCTTATCTTCTACCTCTACCAAACTGATTCTCAAGGCCTAGAATTAGATTTTAGAACTCAAGAGGACCTGAAGGAACTATTATTTAAGTAGTAGCAAGTGGAGAATTGAAATTAAAGAAAAAGACATAGGAAAAAGAACTAGTAGAATTACCTTGACTAGTTTTGGTCTATCTTGCTTTCTAGGGCTCCAATTTGAGTTCTACCACTTGGAAGCTCTTGGAAATATTCGAGGAAAGTTGAGAGAAGTCAAAAAAAGTATCGGAGAGTTTCAGGTCGTGGCTGGAGAGAAAGGAGAAGAAAATGACCAGATTTGGTCTAAAAGTGATACTTAATGACTAAGAAGTGGCATAACTTAAATTCTAAGGTGTATTTTGGGTATTTTACTCATTATTTTCCATGTGTCCAGCTCTAAAACATCCTTAACATAGTCACCACGTTGTTGGTCACTCCTATACACCCAAGTTTAGACCAAAATGATGAAACCTATCTTAGAAGTGAAATCTAGTCATACTTTGACTTATGATCCTATATGGCCATTCTTATTGTAATTTGGTTGAACCTAGCCCCATAACTGATCATTAAACATAAAAATAAGCCAATTACACTCCAACTAACAATGCAAACATAGTATTAGTACTCATTTATTAGAATACACAAAAACGACATTACGTGATTAAGCCTAATCTCAGGTAGCTTAGTATAACTAAATACGAATTAGTATCCTGAATGCCACCTCATGCTTACCTAGAGCCGACTAACAAAATGCTATAAATGAGTCCTAAACATTGAATCAAGCCTCTTTGATGTGTTAAACACACAGTGAATTCGGCTCCGAAATGCGTGAAAATTACATTTTACCAAAAAATTACTATTTGACCAAGTTATCAACAAGTGCGATCTTAATGCATGTGCACATAGTATTACTTTCATAATTATATTCTTTATTCTTTTAGCACACCAAGCTCTCTCTCTGAGGGTATTGAACCTTTACACTACAATGGGACACTTCAACAATCATTAGTGTAATAACATGTATGTAAATGCACATAACATAATGAATGAGCATGTTATTATGAAACTAGTATTAACGATTTCTAGATGCCTAACATGCAATTAGAACATGTTTATTATTGGCTTAGTATGCATGTGAGAATCTTGGGCACCACAGTAAAACTAGACTAAAAGGAATTTAGTTCGTAATATAAATTGAGAACAATAACATTTTCATGCAATGAATTCAAGAAATACAAAATATCAAAGAGAAAAGAGTTTTAGAATTCCCCCTCTTTGATGAGCTTGAAGGTTTTAATAGAGGTTACCATTCTCCTCCTCCAAGGTTGGTTCTTGCTCTTTTGATTCCTCTCTCAAATATTTGCTCTCAATAATATCACTCGCTAAATATAGAAAATACGAATAAACACTCGCAAGAAAATGAAGAAAAGATGGTATGAACAAAGAACGGTGTTGATGTTGAGAAAGAAATCAAGAAATGGAGGCTTAGAGCTTGTAATCTCTTCTTGTTCTTCTTCCTCTCCGTCTATGGCTGCCTCCATCTATCTTTCTCTCTATCCCCACAAGCCTC
Source organism: Parasponia andersonii (assembly GCA_002914805.1). Lineage (NCBI taxonomy): Eukaryota > Viridiplantae > Streptophyta > Magnoliopsida > Rosales > Cannabaceae > Trema > Trema andersonii. The sequence goes on from JXTB01000260.1 coordinate 261,991, forward strand.
TTTCACCCCTAAAGATAGGCTTTTAAAGAGGAGGGTTGTGCAAACCTATGGCAGGTCAAATCTGGACTCTTTGATTGTCAAAAAGTTTATCTTGACCATTAATTATTGACCAAGGACATAGACGATGGCACCGCGGTGCTACTTTTGGCACTGTGGTGCCAAAAATTTCCAAGACTTGGCATTGTAGCGCCACTTTCTGGCTCCCTAGTGCCACTTTTTTGCTAGTTTAGTGACAAATTTTAGGGTGCGCTATTTCTTTGTTTTAGCTCTAATTTGCCTCATTTTCATTGTGTTATGACCATATTAGTTACAACTTCGATCCCAATAGTTTAAAAATCCACTTAGGAGGTACAAATTGACCTCATTTGCATCATATGCCTTTGTTTTATTATCCTATCAACATAAACAAGCAAAACATCAAAACAACAAAAAAACACTTGAAACAACTTAATATAAATAAGAATATAGCAAAACTTAAGCCAAATTAGTATTAGATAGCTCTAAATTTATGGAGTTAACAATTTGCTTTTGACAAATTTAGATCCTATCTCATTGGGACTAAAGTAATTGTTTGCACCAATCACTCTGCAATTAAGTACCTCATTTCCTAAAAAGATGTAAAGCCAAGGTTGATTGGGTGGATACTTCTATTACAAGAATTTGATCTTGAAGTGGAGACTGAAAAGGAACAAAATATCAAGTGGCAGATCACCTCTCAAGATTGGAGATTGGAAAGAAAGAGGGAGATACTACTCTAATCAATGAGTCTTTTCCTAATGAGCAACTCTTTAGCATCGAGTTTGGCATGCTATGACATGCATATTATATTAATTACTTTGTGAACAAGCAGTTACCTCCAGATTTTACATTCCAGTAGAAGAAAAAGTTTATGCATGATGTGAAATACTATTTCTGTGGTGAACCATTTTTATTCAAGCAATGGGTCGACCAAATTATACTGAGGTGTGTTCCAAAAGAAGAAATAGAAGATATACTTCATCATTGTCACTTTTCTAAATATGGAGGTCATTTTGGAGGTAAAAGGACCACAACAAATGTCCTCCAATCAGGATTCTATTAGCCTACACTATGTAAATATGCCTATTATTTTGTCTTGAGGTGTGATCAGTGTCAATGAGTGGGCAATATATCTTATTGCCATGAAATGCAGCTGAATAATATTTTAGAAGTGGAGATCTTTGACGACTGGTGTATAGATTTCATGAGACCATTCATTCCGTCCTTTGGTAATCTTTATATCCTAGTAGCAGTAGATTATGTGTCCAGATAGGTAGAAGCTATAACATAACTAACCAACGACTCTAAGGTAGTGTTGAATTTCTTGAAGAAGAATATATTTCATCGTTTTGGTACACCGCGAGCAATCATTGGTGATGAAGGGACACATTTTTGTAATAAATATTTTGAAGCCCTTCTTGCTAAATATGGTCTTACTCAGAAGATTGCTATAGCTTATCATTTGTAGACGAGTGGGCAAGCTAAGATTTCCAACCAAGCAGTGAAGATAATTCTTGAAAAAACAATATCTCCCAGTAGAAAGAATTGGTCTAGAAAGTTGGACGATATATTGCGGGCGTACAGAACAACATATAAGGCATCAATTGGTATGTCTCTGTATCGATTGGTCTTTGGAAAAGCATGTCATCTTCTAGTGGAGTTAGAGCTTCATGCATACTAGGCAATTAAGAAGCTCAATTTTGATATGCCAGTTGCTGGTGCTAAACATCTCTTGTAATTGAACGAGATGGATGAGTTTTGGCTCCAAGCTTATCAAAATGCAAAGCTATATACGGAGAAGACGAAAAGATGGCATGATAAGAAGATACTAGATTAGAGATTTAAAGCAGGTCAACAAGTGCTTCTCTTCAATTCATAGTTGAAATTATTTATGGGGAAGTTCAAGCCAAGATGGTTGGGACCATTTCGTGTCACCTAGTGTTTACATATGAAGCTGTGGAGGTTGAAGATGAAGGGTCGAAGCAAATTTTCAAGTTTAATGGACAATGGCATAATTATTATTATGGAGGAGGGTTTGAATTGGAAAAGAGCCCCATTACTTTTTCCAATCCGAACTTAAACAACGAAGAGTCAAGCCAACGACTTAAAATCAAGCGCTTCTTGGGAGGTAACCCATGAACTTTTTCTTTTCCTGTCAATTTTGAATTTGTTAGTTTTTTTTTTCTTTTGTTATATTTTTTTTGTGTTGTTTTTGTGTTTCTAGGTTTTTGCACAAGTTTGGGACATTAGGACTCAACCAAAAGCCTTCATGTGCGTGTGAAAATTTGAGGGAGTTCTATATTCCCTTCTCTTTATTTTTAACATTAGGGACAATATTAATTTTAACTTTAGAGGTACGGAGTTAGATTTTTCAAAAACAAAAAAAAAATTAAAATTTAAAATTTAAAAAAAGTTTAGTTTTTTTTATAGGTTTGTTTTCATGACCTAGTTTGGTTGTCAATTGTCGATGATAACAACTTGATTTAACTATATAAGGTTGTAGGAGGAATGATGAATATTATTTTTTTCTGTGTGCTTGATACTGTATTAGTTTGATTTCGCTTATGATTCTTTGATAGTTTTGATCACATAGATAGTTGCGTTTGATTATTTTGCTTACTCAAAGAAAGTTTATGTGAATTAAGTGCATCTTTCGAATTTCATTAATAAATTTCAGAACCTATTTGATTATCACTTGAGACAAAATCCTAGACTACATTGCACTTGAGATATGATTTAGGTTATCTTTATCTTTGAATCATTTGAGCATTTCAAGCTAACCTTTGATACTTATAACCTTAGTTTACCCCATTGAGCTTATATATTGTCCTTTTCTTTGATACCTATATTTTTAGCCTATCTTTTAAAAAGTTTCTAACATTTTACCTTACACCTAATAGTACGTGCGAACTTTGTTGATTATATTTTAACGTATGTGACAATTTGGGAAGAAAGGTGGTGTTGAGAAAAGTCTTGTGATGGCATATGAAAAAAATAGAGAAAGAGGTACTATATCCTTATGCAATAAAAGAAAAAATGTGGTGAAAAAAAATAACAACAATAATTGAGAAATCATAAGTTTGGGGGTGTGGAATTTCAGTGAAAAAAAGACAAAAAAAAAATGTGGAATGAAAGAAGAAAATGGAGAACAAGTTTGGGGGAATTATACCAATAAAGTGGTGAGTTGAGTAGTATAAAGATGCAAGAATTATATGTGCTTAGGGTTGTTTGAGTCACAAAAATATATTTTGTCCTACCTATTACCTTAGCCATACATTACAAGCTTAGTAAAGTCCTAATGAATTTTGGTAGAGTGTTAGCTTATATTAGTGGAGAGTGATACGAAAAATAGGCCTATAGAGTTTATATATTTCTATCTAGAGATTTAATCATAACTTACTTGTTCGCATAAGTTAATCCGAGTTGCAAGTGACTAAGTGTAATTGTTTATTCACACACTCAAGGAATCTATAGTGGAATTAGGTTAGCATTTAAATTGAAATTCTAGACTTTATAGTCTTTGGAGTTTTTCTTTTAGCTTTATATTATGTGAAATATTTGAGTAAGTTTTGAGAATTGAACTGGGTCATAATTATGTCATGGTTAGGTGCTTAGAATTTTCTTTAGGTTTCTTTTCTTTCTTTTGCTCGAGGACTAGCAAAAATTCAAGTTTGGGGGTGTGATAACTTTATTTTTATAAAGTTAATTATGCTTTTTATTCATTAAAAATGTGAGTCATAGAGTAATTTTCATTTCTATTTTAAGTGATTTAAGATTGTTTTATTTTATTTTGGTTTAGATTTAATTTTGTTTAGTTGTAGGTTATTTTGTTAGATTCAGACATTTAATTTATTTTTGATTAAGTTAATTTAATTTTTCTGTGAGAATGATATACTTATTGATCACTTTATTACTTGTTTGATACGTGCACGTGCGTATAGAAATCCATAACACAACATCTCAAAGCGTAACTTTAGCGAGTCTTTAGAGCCAATCTAGACCATTGATGCCATCTGATTGAATGGTTGACATTCCACCTAGCATAGGTCAACTTGGAGCACTTTAAATGTATCCTTAAGCCTCCATTTCAAGTGTGAAGAGTTGGAGTGAAAACATACACTTGAATGCTTAAAATTCATACAGAAAGGATAGATTTAGAGCTAAAATTTGGAGAGAAAGCTGAAGAGAGTTGCTTGAAGAATTGAAGCTTGAAGTTCTACCTCCATACAAGAGTTTTCTCTTCCTTTTTCTCTTCATTTGAATTTTGTATTATACTTGATTATTGAATATATTTGGTTATTCTTGTTGAAATTAGTGTTGGATTCTCATCTGTTGAATTAATTGTTATATGCTTAGGGAATGATATAACTTAAACTTTGATTCTATGTCTTGATTTCTAATATTTTCTTTGGTATTGTTCATAAATTTATTTACGTTATTCCATACTTAATGCTTCTCAACTAATTAACCACTAGTTGGATAATTTGATTTCTAAAATTTGACACTTGAGAAAGGGAATTGTAGAAACAACCATAGGATAGTATAACCTCGGACCTGTAGAGATTGAGATAACCTATAATTCCTTTGAAGCCATAATCGAAGAACCATTGAATATAATGAATTCTTAACTTCAAGGTTCAGAATAGAGATATTGGAACTAGAATTTAGGAATGATTTCACAGGAACTCAAGAGAGGGAATAGAAATATCTTTGGATTCTTAGCTTATAAATTATGAATAATTAATTAGGATGAAATTAGTGATCAAAAGACATAGTTGATTGTTAAGTGAATTCAATCCTCCAGTATATTTATGCATAAAAGTCTCCATATTTTATTTTTGTATTTATATTTATTCAATTATAAATTCATTTACTTTTGTTGCTTAGATAAAGTTAGGTTATGATAATTCTGATACTTAGTGATAATTTAACACTCAATTTCTCATAGGATTAAAAACTCTATACTTATCACTTTATTACTTGTTTATGACCTATGCACTTGCGGTTATTTTACGTATATGCATTTAGCATACAAGCTGATTACTTTCATACATCGCCAAGCTTGAGGGCTTTCAAAACTAAGACCCATTTGATGTGTCGTATGACATATACTATGGGCGGAAGCTGTTATTTGACGAGCTTCACCAATTTGTACATAAATAAGCCTAAAGATGCAAATTATGAAAAGGAATCCCACACCACCCAAGTTAGAGCCACCTTGCCCAGAGCACCACATTTGCCAACCTTAATAGGAGGCGAGAATATCTCACCTTCCTGGTATGTGTTCTTTTCCCTTGTGCTTACATTGAACATCTAAATATTAAGAATATTGTCAATTTTGAGTTTGAGGGTGAAAATACTTGTTAGTTAATTATTTATTGGGTGTGGACTTTATAACACCCCCTAGTTTAACCATATTGTCATATACAATCAATCTATGAAGTATTATCCTTCGTTCTACCATATCTTTTATTTTGATAAAAAGGTGGGCAATTTTGAACATTCTAAAACCTTTAAATAAAAGCAACTGCATGGTATTTCTTATTAAAAGTGTCTTTACAAAATGTACAATCAAATGAGATTTTCACCAATCTATTTTGCCATCAGCAATAGTATTTATATTACACCAAAATATCTCAAAACAAAAATATCGCCCATAGGTCAAGCTCATCTACATCTGTATGATCATGGTGACAAAATGCAGACCAGGCAACCAACAACTCAACACCAAAATATGCCTCCTTATCTACATTGTAAGACTAAAATGAGCTAAAGCTTAATAAGTAAAAATTATGCATGCTTATGTATGCTTTAAAATCTCATAAAGTTCCCATTGTACCCTTTTATGTCTTAAACATTTGAGTCCATGCATTTTTCTCAAAAATTATTCGTAGTTGGGCCCCTTAGCATATTGCTTGTCCCGTAAGTCGATAAGCTGTGATAACATTGGGTAGAAACTCTGGCCAAGAGTAAAAATAAGGTGCGACCATCGTGTGAGGCTTTTGAAAAATCCTTCCCTTATCAAAAGGGCATTCCACATTGTGCTAATATTGTCTCGCTTTAACGAGACACATCATAAGATCCTCAAGTCCCACTTCAATGGAAGAGTCTGCATCAATAGATTTACCTACTTAGCTCCGACAGACTAGCAATTACAATTAAAACTTATCATATAAAATTGGTACAATGGTACTCGTTTTCAAATACTCTTATAATAAAATTCTCAATTTGCATGCAAGACGGGCCATGCACATGCCATATCATAACTTTCTGGAATAAGTAAGTTTCACATAATAACATCTTCCATATAGTTCTTGTGAAGCAGTTGTAAGTCTTTACTTACCTCATGTCCTGAATAAGAATTGATAGCGAATAGAGTCAATATCCTCTAGAGATTGGTGTGCAAATCACTTGTCATAAATTACTATTATTCAAAATGCACATTTTACAAAAAGAATTCATTAAGATACACAAAATAACAACTTAAATAACAACTTTCACTAAATTAGGAAACTTGATCTTAAAATGACTCGAAAGCATATAAATCTCTTAAGGTACTTGGTAGTCAACAACTAGCATTGAAAAACTATTCAAAAGTATTAAAATAAGAATGCTAGTTCATATACACAAAATGATCTAAAATGGCACATAATTTTGTAAAAACTAGTCCATTTGCTCCTAAATGGTCCCACTTTATTTTAAAAATATTTGGACAGCACCTCTCCTATTTTAGGACATTCCCACATAATTAAAATCATGGTTTAAAACCTGCGATAATAATTAACAATCTAATTCCCACATATACACATTAAAGAGGATCACTGAGAACAACCTAAGTGGACTTGAATTTATTTCAATTTACACAAAGTTTAAACGACTTTTACACTTGTGTGCCATCACAACTAGCCATCAAATGAGTATAATAAATAATAGGATCAATAAAATATATACTATAAGTTTAAGATATCAGATTACAAATATGGAAAACTTAATCTACTACACTTGAAAACACTTAAATCTATAAATAGAAAACTTTGGGGCCTTAGGTTTAACTTTAATCCTCCACCTAAATTTTATATTTCCAGTGATATATAAGGGTTCTTAGGACCATTATTCATCAAATAACAGCTTTGGTTTAAGAGCTGAAACAAAAAGAATTTCACTACAAATTCAAACTCCCACTTAAACCTTACCTTGACTAGTTTGAGCTTTATTGGAGCTCTTGTCTTCTACTTCCACCAAGCTGATTCTCAAGGCCTAGAATTAGATTTTAGGACTCAAGAGGACTTGAAGGAACCATTATTTAAGTATTGGCAAGTGGAGAATTTAAATTAAAGAAAAAGACATAGGAAGAAGAACTAGTAGAATTACCTTGACTAGTTTTGGTCTATCTTGATTTTTAGGGCTCCAATTTGAGTTCTACCACTTGGAAACTCTTGGAAATGTTTGAGGAAAGTATTAGAGAGTTTTAGGTTGTGGCTGGAGAGAAAGGAGAAGAAAATGACCAGATTTGATCTAAAAGTGATACTTAATGACTAAGAAATGGCATAACTTAAATTCTAAGGAGTATTTTCGGTATTTTGCTCATTACTTTCCATGTGTTCAGCCTGAAAATATCCTCAACATAGTCACCACATTGCTGGTCACTCCTATACATCCAAGTATAGACCAAAATGATGAAACATCACTTAGAAAGTGAAATCTAGTCATACTTTGACTTATGATCCTATATGGCCATTCTTATTGTAATTTGGTGGAACCTAGCCCTATGACCAATCATTAAACATAAAAATAAGTCAATTACACTCCAATGAACAATGCAAACATAGTATTAGCACTTGATTATTAGAATGTACAAAAACAACATTATGCACTTAAGCCTAATCTAAGCTAGCTTAATATAACTAAATACGAATTAGTGTCCTGAATGCCACCTCGTGCTTACATGGAACCGACAAATAAAATGCTATAAATGAGTCCTAGACATTGAATCAAGCCTATTTGATGTGTTAAACACAAAGTGAATTTGGCTCTGTAGTGCATGAAAATTACATTTTACCGAAAAATTACTATTTGACCAAGTTGTCAACAAGTACGATCTTAATAAAAGTGCACATAGGATTGCTTTCATAATTTTATTCTTTGTTCTTTTAGCATATTGAGCTCTCTCTCTGAGGGTATTGAGCCTTTACATTGCATTGGGACACTTCGATAATCATTAGTGTAATAACATGTATGTAAATGCACATAACATAGTGAATGAGCATGTTACTATGAAACTAGTATTAATGACTTCTAGATGGCTAATATGCAATTAGAACATGTTTATTATTGGCTTAATATGTATGTGAGAATCTTGGGCACCATAATTCTCTCCTCCTTAAAAAATTTCATCCTCAAAATTTGCTTACCTAAATAGGTCTGGATACTTTGTTTTCATCTCTTCTTCTCTTTCCCATGTGATCTCTTCCACTTCATGGTTCTTCCACAATACTTTGAGCAAAGGGATTTTGTTGTTTCTAAGTTATTTTTTGTTTCTATCCAAAATCTTCACTGGATATTCCTCGTAACTCACATCTTGATTTAGCTCCAATTGCTAAAAATTCAGAACATGTGAAGGATTTGAAATGTACCTTCTTAACATAGAGACATGAAATACATTGTGTACATTTGACAATGATGGCGGCAATGCGAGTCTATAGGCAACATTTCCAACTTTGTCTAGTGTCTCAAAAGGACCTATATATCTGGGACTTAGCTTTCCTTTCTTCCCAAACCTCATGATTCCTTTCATGGGAGCAACCTTCAAAAACACTTTATCTCCAACGTTAAATTCTAGTTTTCTTATTTGAGGATCTGAATAATGTTTCTGTCTATTTTGAGCAGCCAGTATCCTTTTTCAAATCTTTTCTACTACCTCATTTGTCTCTCTTATTAATTCTGGACCCAGAAATTTTCTTTCCCCCATCTCATCCCAATGAATAGGAGATTTGCACTTTCTTCCATATAATGCTTCATATGGGGGCACTTCAATGGAAGTTTGGTAACTATTATTGTAAGCAAATTCTATAAGTGGCAAGTATTTGCTCCAAGATCCATGGAAATCCAACACACAAGCTCTAAACATGTCTTCAAGAGTCTGTATAGTCCTCTCTGATTGCCCATCAGTTTGAGGATGAAAAGCTGTACTCAATACTAATTTTGTACCCATTGCCTCTTGAATATTCCTTCAAAATTTTGAAGTAAATCTAGAATCTCAGTCATAAATGATAACTTTTGGAACACCATGTAGTATCACAGTCTCCTAGACATATAACCAGGAAAACTAGTCCAAGTTATAGGTTATTCTAACCAAAAGGAAATAAGCTGATGTGGTATATCTATCCACAATCACCCAAATAGCATCATGTCCTTTAGTTGTCTTAGGAAGTCCAAGAACAAGATCCATAGCAATCTCTTCCTATTTCCATTGGGGTATGTTCAAAGGCATTAATTTCCTAGCAGATCTTTGATATTCAGCTTTAACTTGCTAGTTGTGAGACATTGTTTTACAAACTCAACCATATCTTTCTTCATATAGGCCACTAGCAATACATCTTTATAGTACTAGGATGCATAGAGTAATGAGTGGTATGAGTTTCGTCAATATTTCCTTTCTAACAATTCCACTAGGCATACACAATATATTTCCATATCTAATTACACCATCACAAGAAATCTGGAAGGCCATCTCCTTTCCGAATTCTATCTTATTCTTTAAATTCATCATATAGGGATCCGTATTCTGGCCTTGTTTGATTTTCTCTAAATTTGTTGGTTGAATAGTAAGAGCTGCCAATCTTTCTGCTAAACCTGTAGGCATAATCTCTAACTCTAACTTATGTAAATCTGTTAAGAGATGTTTCATATCAACATGCTTAACAGTCATAGTAGCCGATGATTTCCTGCTTAGAGCATCAGCAACCACATTGGCTTTTCTTGGACGATAGTTAATCTCATAGTCATAATGTTTCACCAGTTCAAGCTATCTTCTTTGTCTCATATTCAGTTCTTTTTGGGTAAAGAAGCACTTTAGACTTTTGTGATCTGAATAGATCTCAGACTTCTCCCCATAAAGATAGTGTCTCCAAATTTTTAGTGCAAAGACAATTATTACTAGCTCTAAATCATGAGTAGGATACTTCTTTTCATATTCCTTTAATTGCCTAGAGGAATAGGCAATGACTTTGTCATTTTGCATCAAAACACGTCCTAACATATTATTCGAGGCATCACTATAAACAACAAATCCTCCTTATCCTGACGATATTGAAAGTATAGGAGCTATTACCAAATGAAACTTCAATTCCTCAAAATTCCTTTCACAATTTTCGTTCCAGTGAAACTTCACATTCTTCCTTGTTAAATGAGTCAATGGAGAAGCTAGCTTCGAGAAACCTTCCAAAAAGTGTTTATAATAACCAATTAACCCCAATAAGCTACGAATCTCAAAAATATTTGTAGGTCTTGGCCAATTATTCACAGCTTTAACTTTCATTGGATCTATAGAAATACCATTTTCAGAAACCACATGACCAAGGAAGATAACTTTTTCTAAATAGAATTTGCACTTCTTTAACTTAGCATACAACTGCTTTGCCTTAAGAATTCTCAACATAGTCCTAAAATGTTTCATATGCAGTCCTAAAATGTTCCATATGCTCCTCTCTTGAGCATGAGTAAATCAGAATATCATCGATGAAAACTATAGCAAATTTATCTAAGAAATCTTTAAACACTCTATTCATCATGTCCATGAAAGTAGCTCATGCATTAGTTAATCCAAAGGGCATTATTAAAAACTCGTAGTGTCCATATCTGGTTCTGAAAGCTGTTTTTGGAATATCTTCCTCGTTAATTTTCAACTGGTGGTATCTTGATCTCAAGTCAATCTTTGAAAATACAGAAGCTCCTTGCAGTTGATCAAATAGATCATCAATTCTGGGAAGCAGATACTTATTTTTGATTGTGACCTTATTCAGCTCCCTATAATCAATGCAAAGCCTCATAGTCCAATCTTTCTTCCTTACAAACAAAACCGGAGCACCCCATAGTGAAAAGCTTGGGCGAATAAAAACTTTGTCTAATAACTCTTGTAACTATACTTCCAGTTCCTTTAAGTCTGTTGAAACCATTCTATAAGGTGCTTTTGAAATAGGAGTCATACTTGGCAATAAGTCAATAACAAACTATATCTCTCTATCAGGTGGTAACTCAGACAAATCTTCAGGAAATACATCAAGAAATTCACTAACTACCGGCACTTCTCAGGCTTCACTTTTAATTTTTCTCTAGTATCCATTATGTTAGCCAAGTAACCCATGCATCCCTTCCCTAATAAATTCCTTGCTTTTATTGAGGAAATGATTGGAATCATCAAATTTCTAGTAGTGCTAACAAAGGCGAACTTCTCTATACTTGGTAGCTGAAATACTACCATCTTCTAATAGCAATCAATAGTAGCACAGTATTTAGATAACCAATCCATACCCAAAATAACCTCAAAATCTTGTATATCCAATACTATCAAATCTACACACAAGTTTTTATCAGCTATTTGGATTGGACATGCCTTGAGAACTTGATCAGAACATAAAGCTTCTCCTGATGAAATGGTCAAACAATATTTGAAATTGAAGTATTCTGGTGTTTTGCCCAATTTACTCACAAATATAGGTGATGCAAATGAATGTGTAGCCCCTGAATCTATTAATGCATAAATAGGAATACCAAAGATAAGAATCTCACCTGCTACAATAGATGGGTTCGCCTCGGTATCTTCTTTTGTCATTGTATACACATAAACTAGGACTTTCTTCTACTTATCTGTAACATTTGGACAATTCTTTGCATAGTGTCCAGATTTTCCACACAAGAAGCAAGCACCAGAAGTCATTAGACATTCTCCACGATGAGTCTTCCTGCATTTAGGACTAACAGTCCTCTGAGTCGTAGTTGATTGTATCTGCTAGTTCGCAGCTTGGCACTTTTAGGGCTTTTGTCTTTCTCCTTGATTCTGTTGCCACTTTCTTTTATTTCCACTAGTCCCTGGTTGAGATCCTCTTCCAAAAGTTGTATTTCTCCTTGCCATATTTATATGCCTATGAATTTCTTTAGCTCTTATAACTCTTAGTTTAGCTTATTCAGCTTCAAGAGCTTTATCTAGAACCTCAGCATATGACATATCTTTATGAACAGATATCTTAATATCCCTATAAATTTCTACCTTGAGGCCTTGAAGGAGTTGGTTTACTTTTAGCTTATTTGTACTCACCATGTATGGAGCAAATCAGGATAACTCTTCGAATTTCTTTATTTAGTCACTAACAGACACCCCTCCCTATTTTAGATTAACAAACTCAGTAGCCTTCAACATCCTATGTGCATTGATGAAATATTTTCTGTAGAATATTTCCTTAAACTACTCCCAAGTAAGCCTGGTAGTATCAGTGAAGGACTTCATAGAATCCCACCAATGTCTAGTATCCATCTGGAACCTATAAGTGGCACATGAAACTTTTTCCTCATAACGGATTCTAATATAATCGAAAATACCCTCAGTACTCTGAATCTACTCTTCTGTCAATAGTGGATTAGTTTCACCCTTGGAAGCTAGAGGCTTATTCTTTCTAAACCTCTTACAAGTTATTTCATGGGTTCCTTGTCTATCTACAGTTAGTGGTACTTGTTCTCCACATTTATCAGCTCTTTCTATAAACTTTTCTAACTGACTTGCGTGTGTCTCAACCAATTCTATCAACCGATCTATAACAACATCCTTTTTTGTCTTATTCTCAGTAGTACCCCTTCGCTCAGTAGTTTGACCCTTAGCCCTTGGCATGATTCCTTGTACAGTTGCCCTTTCACTTACATTCATGCATAAGAGCCAATAATAAAAAGAGAATATATCATAACATTTGGCATAAAATTTAATGCTAACACAAGAAATTAAAACTTAATAGTTGACTGAGCTTATTGTGACATGATCATACCTATGTAGACAGTCTTCAGAAATGATTAAACCTCTGATCTGATACCAACACTGTAACATCCCCTAGTTTAAACACATTATCATACACAGTCAAACTATGAAGTATTATTCTTCGTTCTACCATATTTTTCGTTTTGATAAAAAGGTCGGCAATTTTGAACTTTTGAAAACATTTAAACAAAAGCAACTGCATGGCATTTCTTGTTAAAAATGTCTTTGAAAAATGTACAATCAAATGATGTTTTCACCAGTCTATTTTGCCATCAGCAGTAGCATTTACATTATACCAAAATATCTCAAAACAAAAATGTCGCTAATAGGTCAAGCTTATCAGCATCTGTATGATCATGGCAAAAAAATGTAAGCTAGACAACCAGCTACTCAACACCAAAATATGCTTCCTCATCTGCATCACAAGATTAAAATGTGCTAAAGCCTAGTAAGTTAAAACTATGCATGTTTATGTATGCTTTAAAATCTCATATAGTTCCCATTGTACCCCTTTCTGTCTTAAACATTTGAGTTCATGCATTTTCCTTAAAAATTATTCATAGTTGGGTCCCTTTGCATATTGCTTGTCCCATAAGTTGATAGGCTGTGTATATACTCCTACTACTAGTGGAATTTATTAACTTTTTATTTACAAGGCATTACTTTTGGAAGATAATCCTATAATTATTTTTCCAAAATACGGGCCAATTCAAACTTTTTATTTTC
>JXTB01000260.1:283488-298346 GCA_002914805.1 Parasponia andersonii
GTGCAGATCTCCTATTCATTGGGATGAGATGGGGGAGAGAAAATTTCTTGGTCCAGAACTGATAAGAGAGACAAATAAGGCAACAGAAAAAATTCGAAAAAGGATACTAGCTGCTCAAAGTAGACAGAAATGTTATTCAGATTCTCAAAGAAGAAAGCTAGAATTTGAAGTTGGAGATAAAGTATTTCTGAAGGTTGTTCCTATGAAAGGAATCATGAGGTTTGGGAAGAAAGGAAAGCTAAGTCGCAGATATGCAGGTCCTTTTGAGATACTCGACAAAGTTGGAGATGTTGCCTATAGACTCGCTTTGCCGCCATCATTGTCGAATGTACACAATGTATTTCATGTCTCTATGTTAAGAAGGTATATTTCAAATCCTTCACATGTTCTGAATTTTTAGCAATTGGAGCTAAATCAAGATGTGAGCTATGAGGAACATCCAGTGAAGATTTTGGATACAAAAGAAAAAGAACTTAGAAACAAGAAAATCCCTTTGGTCAAATTATTGTGGAAGAACCATGAAGTGAAAGAGGCCACATGGGAAAGAGAGGAAGAGATGAAAATATCCACACCTATTTGGGTAAGCAAATTTCGAGGATGAAATTTTGTAAGGAGGGGAGAATTGTGGTGCCCAAGATTCTCACATGCATATTAAGCCAATAATAATTATGTTCTAATTGCATATGAGGCATCTAGAAGTCTTTAATACTAGTTTTATAGTAACATACTCATTCATTATATTATGTGCATTTACATACATGTTATTACACTAATGACTGTCGAAGTGTCCCAATGCAGTGTAAAGGTTCAATACCCTCAGAGAGAGAGAGCTCGGTGTGCTAAAAGAACAAAGAATATAATTATGAAAGTAATACTATGTTTGCATTGTTAATTGGAGTGTAATTGACTTATTTGTATGCTTAATGATTTGTTATGGGGCCAGGTTCCACCAAATTAGAATAAGATTGGTCATATAGGATCATAAGTCAAAGTATGACTAGATTTCACTTTCTAAGCTAGGTTTCACCATTTTGGTCTACACTTGGGTGTATAGGATTGACCAGCAATGTGTTCAGTATGCTAAGGATGTTTTAGAGCTTGATACATGGAAGGTAATGAGCAAAATACCTAAAATACCCCTTAGAATTTAAGTTATGCCATTCTTAGCCTATAAGTATTGATTTTTTGACCAAATCTGGTCATTTGCATCCCCTTTCTCTCCAGCCACGACCTGAGCCTCTCCAATACCTTTTTACACTTCTCTCAACTTCCCTTAACCATCTCCAAGAGTTTCCAAGTGGTAGAACTCAAATTGGAGCTCTAGAAAGCAAGATAGATCAAAACTAGTCAAGGTAGTTCTACTAATTCTTCTTTCTAGGTCTTTGCCTATAATTTCAATTCTCTAGTTATTCCCACTTAAATATTTGTTTCTTCAGGTCTTATTAAGTTCAAAAATCTATTTCTAAGCCTTGGAAATCAGTTTGGTGGAGATAGAAGACAAGAAGTCTAGCAAAGACCCAAACTAGTCAAGGTAAGGTTTAAGTAGGATTTTGAATTTGTAATGAATTTCCTTTATTTCAGCTCTTAAACCAAAGCTATTATTTGATGAATGATGGTCCTAGGAACCTTATATAATGCTTGAAACATAGAATTTAAGTGGAGGATTAGAGCTAGATCTAAAGCCCCAAAGTTTGCTATTTATGGAATTAAGTTTTTTTTCATGTGTAGCAGATTAAGTTCTATATTTGTAATCTGATTTTTTAAACTTGGAGTGTATATTTTATTGATTCTATTATTTCTTACACTCATTTGGTGGCTGGTTGTGATGACACACAAGTGTAAAAGTGGTTTTAAATTTTGTTTAAACCGAAAAAAAAGTTCAAGTGTGCTTATGCCATTCCAAGTGATCCTCTTTGACGTGAATATGTGGGAATTGAATTGTAAATTGTTATTTCAGGTTTAAAACCATGATTTTAATCATGTGGGATTGTCCCTAAAATAGAGGAGGTGCTGTCCAAATGTTTTAAAAATGAAATGGCACCATTTAGGAGCAAATGAACTTGTTTTTAAAAAATTATGTGCCATTTTGGATCATTTTGTGCTAATGAACTAGCATTCATATTTTAAATACTTTTGAGCAGTTTTTCAATGCTAGTTATTGACTACCAAGTACCTTAAGTGATTTATACACTCCTGAGTCATTTTAAGATTAAGTTTCCTAAATTGGTGAAAGTTTTGATTTCGGTATTGTTCAAATATCTTAACGCATTCTATTTGTAAAATGTGCATCTTGAATAATAGTAATTTATGACAGGTGATTAGCACACCAATCTCTAGAGGATATTGACCCTTTCCACTATCAATTCCTATTCAAGACACGAGGTAAGTAAAGACTTACAACTGTATCACAAGAATTACATGGAAGATGTCGTTATGTGAAATTTACTTATTCTTGAAAGTTACAAAATGACATATGCATGGCACGTATTCAATGCAAATTGAGAATTTCATTACAGAATATTTAAAAGTGAGTACCGTTGTACCAAATTTATAAGATAAGTTTTAATGGCAATTGCTAGTCTATCGGAGCTGGGTAGGTAAGTCTGTTGATGCAGACTCTCCCGTTGAAGTGGGACTTGCGGATCTTATGATGTGTCTCGTTGAAGCGGGACAATATTAGCGCTGTGTGGGATCCCCTTTGATGAGCGAAGGAGTTTTCAAAAACCTCACACGACGGTCGCACCTTATTTTTACTCTTGGCCAGAGTTTTTGCCCAATGTTATCACGGCCTATCGACTTACGGGACTAGCAATGCTCTAAGGGGCCCAATTATGAATAAGTTTTAAGGAAAATATATGAACTAAAATGTTTAAGAAAGAAAAGGGTACAATGGGAATTTTATGAGATTTTTAAGCATACATAAGCATGCATAGTTTTACTTACTGAGCTTTAGCTCATTTTAATCTTGTGATGCAGATGAGGAGGCACATTTTGGTGTTGACTAGCTGGTTACCTGGCTTGCCTTTTGTCATCGTGATCATATAGATGTAGACGAGCTTGACCTGTGGGCGACATTTTTTGTTCTGAGATATTTTGGTGTAATGTAAATATTACTGCTGATGGCAAAATAGACTGGTGAAAACCTCTTTTGATTGTACATTTTGTAAAGACACTTTTAACAAGAAATGCCATGCAGTTTCTTTTGTCCTAAAGTTCTAGAAAGTTCAAAAAAAAAAAAATTGCCCACCTTTTTATCAAAACAGAATGTAATGTTTAAGAAAGAATAATACTTTATAGTTTGACTGTATATGACAATATGGTTAAACTAGGGGGTGTTACAGAAATAAAGGAAATTCACTACAAATTCAAAATCCAACATAAACCTCACCTTAACTAGTTTGAGTCTTTGCTAGATTTCTTGCCTTCTATCTCTACCAAACTAATTCCCAAAACTTAGAAATAGATTTTTGGACTTAAGAAAACCTGAAGAAACCTTTGTTTAAGTGGAAACAAGTAGAGAATTGAAATTAAAGGACAAGACCTACAAAAAAGAACTTAGTAGAGCTACCTTGACTAGTTTTGGTGTATCTTCCTTTCTAAAGCTCCAACTTGAGTTCTACCACTTGGAAACTCTTGGAGATGGTTAAAGGAAGTTGAGAGAAGTGTAAAAAGGTTTTGGAGAGGCTCAGGTCGTGGCTGGAGAGAAAGGGAATGCAAATGTCCAGATTTGGTCTAAAAGTGATACTTAATGACTAAGAAATGGCATAACTTAAATTCTAAGGGGTATTTTGGGTATTTTGTTCATTAATTTCCATGTGTCAAGCTCTAAAACATCCTTAGCATAGTCACCACGTTGCTGGTCACTCCTATACACCCAAGTGTAGCCAAAGTTGGTGAATCCTACCTTAGAAAGTGAAAACTAGTCATACTTTGACTTATGATCCTATATGGCCAATCTTATTGTAATTTGGTGCAACCTAGCCCCTTAACCTATCATTAAACATAAAAAGAAAGTCAATTAGACTCTAATTAACAATGCAAACATAGTATTAGCACTCAATTATTAGAATGCACAAAAATGACATTACGTGATTAAGCTTAATCTGCGCTAGCTTAGTGTAATTAAATACCAATTAGTGTCCTGAATGCCACCTCGTGCTTACCTGGAGCCATGTTTATTTTACGATATTTATTCAGGATCTGTAACTTAATTCGGATAAACTGCACAACTTGTGTGTCACTTAAACCGAGGTTTCATGCACTTTTAATGTAAAATGGCTTTTTGATGATAAACTGGTTCAATAGTTGTTCATACTAGAATTATTATGTGCACATAGTATTAGTTTCATAATTATATTCTTTGTTCTTTTAGCACACTGAGCTCTCTCTCTGAGAGTATTGAACCTTTACACTGCATCGGGACACTTTGACAATCATTAGTGTAATAGCATGTATGTAAATGCACATAACATAAGGAATGAGCATATTTTTATGAAACTAGTATTAATGACTTCTAGATGCCTAATATGCAATTAGAACATGTTTATTATTGGCTCTCTTAATTATATAAGGAGTTGGATGTCACATGGAAACTCTGGCCAAGAGTAAAAATAAGGTGCGACCGTCGTGTGATGTTTTTGAAAACTCCTTCCCTCATAAAAAGGGGCATCCCACACTACGCTAATATTGTCCCGCTTCAACAGGAGAGTCTGCATCAACAGACTTACCTATCTCGCTCTGATAGACTAGTAATTGAAATTAAAACTTATCTTATAAAATTTGTACAATGGTACTTGAATTCAAAAACTCTTATAATAAAATTCTCAATTTGCAAGCACGATGCACGTGCCATTTCATAACTTTTTGGAATAAGTAAGTTTTACATAAAAACATCTTCCATATAGTTCTTATGATGCAGTTGTAAGTCTTTACTTATCTCATGTTCTGAATAGGAATCGATAGTAGAAAGAGTCAATATCCTCTAGAGATTGATGTGCTAATCATCTGTCATAAATTACTATTACTCAAGATGCAGATTTTACAAAAAACAAAGCATGAAGATACTTGAACAAGACTGAAATAACAACTTTCACTAAATTAGGAAACTTGACCTCAAAATGACTCGGAAGCATATAAATCTTGTAAGGTACTTGATAGTCAACAATTAGTATTAAAAAACTATTCAAATGTATAAAAATATGAATGCTAGTTCATTAGCAGAAAATGATCCAAAATGGCACATAATATTTTAAAAACTAGTCCATTTGCTCCTAAATGGTGCCATTTAATTTTAAAAACATTTGGATAGCACATCCCCTATTTTGAGGACTTTCCCACATTATTAAAATCATGATTTAAAAGCTATAATGACAATTAACAATCTAATTCCCATATATACACATCAAAGAGGATCGCTTAGAACAACCTAAGTGGACTTGAATTCATTTCATTTTACACAAAGTTTAAACGACTTTTACACTTGTGTGCCATCACAACTAGCCTTCAAATGAGTGTAATAAATAATAGGATCAATAAAATATATACTATAAGTTTAAGATATCAGATTACAAATATGGAAAACTTAATCTACCACACTTGAAAACACTTAAATCTATAAATAGCAAACTTTGGGGCCTTAGGTTTAACTTTAATCCTCCACCTAAATTTTATATTTCCATTGATATATAAGGGTTCTTAGTACCATTATTCATCAAATAATAGCTTTGGTTTAAGAGCTGAAACAAAAAGAATTTCACTATAAATTCAAACTCCCACTTAAACCTTACCTTGACTAGTTTGAGCTTTATTGGAGCTCTTGTATTCTACTTCCACCAAGCTGATTCTCAAGGCCTAGAATTAGATTTTAGGACTCAAGAGGACCTGAAGGAACCATTATTTAAGTGTTAGCAAGTGGAGAATTTAAATTAAGGAAAAAGACATAGGAAGAAGAACTAGTAGAATTACCTTGACTAGTTTTGGTCTATCTTGCTTTTTAGGGCTCCAATTTGAGTTCTACCACTTGGAAACTCTTGGAAATGTTTGAGGAAAGTTGAGAGAAGTCAAAAAAAGTATTAGAGAGTTTTAGGTCGTGGCTGGAGAGAAAAGAGAAGAAAATGAGTAGATTTGATCTATAGTATCTATAACTTATATTATTACAATTTGAAGAAAAGAAAATTTTTAGGGTTTCTAATACTTCTAACTAAAAAAACAAAAAACAAATTACAAAAATACGGCATATCAGATTTTTTTTTCTATTTTTATACAGTTTTTTTAATAAAAAAATATAACTTTTTAAAACAAATTCGAAAACATACTGTTTTTAAAATGGTTATTAGTATTTAAAAAGTAATTACTAGTGACTAATTACTAGTTATAAATACTTTTATTTGTTACCATTGCACAAAAACTGTATATTGGTTATTAGTTACTATTTTATAAAATGATATTTTTCTAAAATTCTTTTGAAAAGTCATATTTTTCTAAAAAATATTATACTTGTAAAATCCCATTTTTTTAAAGGGTAAAATGGTCTTTTGACCAGAAAAAAAAAAACAGATTACATATATTTCCCTTCTCTCTCCTCCCTCTCATTTCATCCCCCCCCAGATCCCTCTCTCTCTCTCTTTCTCTCCCTCGTCTCTCTCTCGGCCAAAGGAAGCCACGCCGCCACGCCGCCACCGTCAAGGCTGCCCCCTGACCGACGTCGACTCGCCGAGCTGCCGCACACCTCCGCCGGTCATCAGCAGCTGCCGCCGGCCACCACTTCATCGGAAAACTCCATAAAAGCCGTTTTGACCCATTTTGATTTTTGGCCGCCGGCGAAGATTCCGGCGTCCATTCAACTCCAAACCGGTCCCGTTAGATTCGTATCGTCGCAAGTATCATCAAAGTATATATATCTCAACCACATACTGTCCAGATCAAAAATTGTCATTTTTGAGTATTTTGAGTTTTTGAATTTTAGTTTTCGATCCGGCCGTTGGATCGTGTTTTTGACTGCATTTTTGGAATATACTCGGAAAATAGAGAAGTTTGATATATATATATTTATATATATATTGTGCGGTTTGGTGATCGGCACGAATATCGAGATCAGACGGTCAAGATTTTATCTCGTTTTGAGTGCCACCAGTCCGGTGTGGGCTCGGACTCGAATTGGACAAATTATACGTCTAACCTAACTATTTTGGGTACTAGGAATTCAGTGAAGAGCCTCGTTTGTGGTATTGAAGCTCCGGGCAATCGTCAACGACACCTTAAGGACTTAATAGCATGGTGTCGCTATTCTGTTGAGGTAGGGGTTTAGTTACCTTCGTCTTATACCGTTTTTGAGTTAAAACTTATTTTCTGCAGCATATAAGAACAAGTGTGTTTTTAATGATTTGAATTATATGTGATGGAATCTAGTTATACGATATATACTGTACTACTATGGGAGTTTGTTGTGTGCAGGTTATTTTGGGTATATCAAAAATAGGGCCGTTATACTGCCCGTTTTTCTATAAAACCCTATTATGCATATTTTACTGAAAAACCAGAGTAGAGTAGTTTTTACACTTCAGTTCTGTATTGTACTTGTCATAGGATCATACATGAGCACCGTGTTAGCATCGTGGGTTTTACAGTGTGGTGCTGCATGCTCCACCATCGGTGAAAGTCCGTAAACTCGCACGAGGTCTTGTTACTTCTGATTACCTCCCCATTTGACAGGTGTAGGCAATTCGGTTGCCCCTCCAGGTTTGGTAGGCGACACATGGGTGTCCCCTCCGGATATGGACTTAGCTATCAGGCAGACTGTTAGGTACACTTAGTGCCATCATCCTGAGTTTCCACAGATGAGAGGATGTGAGCTCATGGGTATAGGTTGATTTATGTCATGTGCATATGGATTGATGGTTTTGATTACACTGTTTTATATATATTGGCTCCCGGTTTGGATTATATATATATATATATATATGTGAGTGTATGTTTTGGATTTGAACTAACCATGCAGGAGATTTCCATCACAGAACTATTTTTCCCCGAGGTAACTATTTTTCTACTGGGCATTGTATGCTCACCCCCTTACCTTCCTCCTCAGGTGGTGTCCAGTGTGATCTTGGTGATCAAGAGGAGTAAAAGGTCATCCTGATTGCAGTTCATCTCTTGGTAATACTAGGAGTTGTTGTCATAGTCTTTGGACTATTTGGATTTTATGTTAGTATTGAACCAAGAATACTGCGTTTTTTTTTTATTTTGTCTGCAAACTTATGTATGCCATTCTGGTGTTTGACTTTTTGGTGGATGATGATGATGCTGGGTTTTGTATTTAATTTCACATTTTTAAGTAATTGTTCAATCTATGTTTGATGGTGTATATGAACTGTGGGAGTGGTTCACGGGATGGAATTCTGATTACTTTACTTAAATGGACCGTTTTTATAAAAATTAGAACTTTTGACACTTTTCAAATAAATTAAGGAATTTCCCACCTTTGTGAAATTTCCCTTCTGCCACTAGCCCGGGTTTTGGGTCATGACAAAAATTTTTGATATCAGAGCTTTGAGTTTAATAGCTCGGATGTATCACCATTAAACTAGATTGAAGTTGATTTTTATGACAAGCATGCATCTTTATCGCACTAACAGTTTGGCATATTGTTTCAGACTTTTAGGGATGCCTCCTAGAAGAGTTCCGAGGCACCAGCCAGATGCCGAATCCCCTCATCCGGATTTCACTCATCTGATCGTGGCAATGCAGCAAGCAGTCGTCCAGATGAGCAATCCAGACTATCAGCCTCCAGCTCTGAGGGAACGTCAGTTGGATCAGGCTGATTACCTTCAACGGTTCATGCGTCTTCAGCCAGGGCAGTTTGATGGTAGACCAGAAGCTCTCACGGCAATTGCTTGGTTACGTGAGATGGAGAGGCACTTTCGAGCCCTTGGTACTCCGGTTGAGTTTTAGGTTGTGTTTGCTATTACCCGTTTGACGGGGAGTGCCATTCGTTGGTGGGAGACAGTGGAATGGATGCAAGATGTAGTGGGCTTGACTTGGGAAGACTTTGAACGGATTTTCAAGCCTCAGTATGCCAACGAGGATCAACATGATGAAATTGTGAACCGATTTGAGACGTTGACCCAAGGTAACAGAACGGTGAATGAGTACCTGATAGAGTTCACTGAGTCGGCAATTGTTGCTCTTGGACCAGGTACGAGTGAGAAATACCGAGTTGCTAAGTTCAAGAGTCATCTGAATCGGAATATTTTCAATAGGATTGGTACTCAGACTTTCCATACTCTTCCCGAGATTGCAGTGGCTGCCCAGCGGGCAGAGGCCATCGAAGAAAGTTTGGATTCCAGGAGAAACCAACGGAGAGGAAATGATAGGAAAGCCACCAGAAGGAACCAGGGGTAGTGGTCAGCCCAGGGTACACCGAGCAATGGGAGCTTAAACAGTAGTGGTTCTTCTGGGGGTGGCAGAGGTAGTCTGTATAGAGGATGTTTTATTTGTGGCCAGCAGGGTCATCGGAAGAAGGAGTGTCCCAACCGTCTGTAGAAATCTCCTATTTCTCAGGGAGGACCGCAGAGGAGCCAGTCAGGTTCTGCTTCTTATTAGAGCACTCAGGCAAGGCCGCAATAGTCACAGGGTGCTTCGCAGGCTTTTACTTCCCCTCAGCCTTATCAGCATCAGTATCGCCCTCAGGATTTCACTCAGAACTTTCAGACTCCTCAGGCCTCAGGGAGTTAGGGTGGGCGTGGATATGGCAGTAGTTGTCCAGGATCCAGCAGCAGCTGTCCTGGCCAGGGAAGAGGCAACAAAGGGAAATAAAAAGGTGACTGGCCAAGCCTATACTTTTACTGGGGCAAATGACACTCAGGATCACACCGGCCGAGGTGTTGTTGACGGTATGATCCTTCTTTCACACTCTTGGGCATATGTTTTGTTTGATACTGGTGCATCCCATTCATTCATATCCTTATTGTTTGCTCATCTGTTGGGGTTGAAATTTTCTGATTTGGATTATGTATTGTCGTTGGGTACACCTTTGGGAGGAATGGCCGATGTGTCTAGTGTGTGTAAGTCTTGTCGAGTTGTGATTGGTGATAGGAAGCTTCTTGCTAATTTGATTGTGTTGCCAATGAGATAGTATGATGTGATACTCGGTATGGATTAGTTGTCGAAATATCGAACCGTTGTGCACTGTCATAAGAAGCGGATGACTCTTTTTCCTAGTGATGGACATCCTATTGTCTATCAGGCTGGGATGAGTCTGTTGAAGCCTAGTCCTGTTCTGAAAGCGTGCATGAGTGGAAGAAAGAAACTTGAGTGTTATGGGAACTTGTTTGCCATGGATGGTAGGGTAAGGACAGACGATCAAGACGTATGGATTCCAGTATTGTGTGAGTATTCAGAGGTGTTTCCTGAAGACCTTCCAGGGTTACCACCTAATAGGGAGATCGAGTTCTGTATTGAACTAGTTTCTGGAGCTCAGCTAGTTTCTATTCCAGCCTATCGCATGGCATTTGCTGAGATGGAAGAATTAAGAGAACAGTTGGACGATCTGCTTTCCAAGGGCTTTATTCGCAGTAGCACTTCTCCTTGGGGTGTTCTTGTTTTATTTGTGAAGAAAGCTGATGGTTCGTTGAGACTTTGTGTGGATTGCCGAAAGTTGAACCAGTTGACAGTGAAGAACAAGTATCCTTTGCCAAGGATAGATGAGTTGTTTGATCAACTCGGTGGTTCAAGATTCTTCTCCAAGATTGATTTGAGATCCGGTTATCATCAGTTGAAGATAAAGGAGGATGATATACCGAAGACAACATTTAGAACTCGATATGGTCACTTTGAGTTTTTAGTGATGCCATTTGGTTTAACGAACAAACCTGCATTATGGATCTCATGAATCAGATTTTCAGGCCGTTTTTGGATCGTTTTGTGGTTGTGTTCATTGACGATATCCTGATGTATTCCAAGACTCGAGAAGAGCATGCTGAACATCTGGGGATAGTACTCAAGACCTTGAGAGATCATCAGTTGTACGCCAAGAAATTGAAGTGTGACTTTTGGATGTCAGAAGTGAAGTTCTTGGGCCATGTGATTTCTCACAGAGGTATTTTAGTCGATCCCGCTAAGATCGAAGCTGTTCTTGAGTGGGAAAGACCTAGAAATGTGACGGAGGTACGTAGTTTCTTGGATTGGCAGGCTACTATCGTCATTTTGTGCAAGATTTCTCGAGAATTGCTTTGCCTTTGATGAAGTTGACCAGGAAGGATGTCAAGTTTGTTTGGGATCACAAAAGTGAAGAAGCTTTTGTCAAATTGAAGCAGAGTTTAACCACTGCACCTGTTCTTACTGTTCTTGACAGTAACGAGCCTTATGTGATGTATACCGATGCTTCAAAGACGGGTTTGGGATGTGTCTTGATGCAGAATGGTCGATTGTGGCTTATGCTTCTCGCCAGTTGAAGCCACATGAAAGGAACTATCCCACCCACAATCTGGAACTTGCAGCAGTGATCTTTGCCTTGAAGATTTGGTGATGTTACTTGTATGGTGTGAAGTTCGACATATTCTCCGATCATAAGAGTTTGAAGTATCTCTTTACCCAGAAGGATTTGAACTTGAGACATCGAAGATGGGTTGAGTATATGGAAGATTATGACTTCAACCTATAGTACCATCCTGGTAAGGCCAATGTTGTAGCCGATGCACTGAGTAGGAAGCCTCGTGGTGCACTAGCTGTACTGGTGTTTGAAGATTGGTAAAACTCAAACTCAGTTACGATTGGTGATTACAACTTGCAGTACTTCGAGAATGAAGGTATTGCTTGCCTGAGCAACATTGTGATTTCACCATCTCTTCTCCAGACTATCCAGCAGAGTCAGTGGCAAGACAGGGAGTTGAGGACAACCTGGAATCGACTTCAAAATGGTGAACAGTTAGATAGTTAGAGCACTAACAGAGAAGGGTTTTTGCTTTTCAGTGGGAAGTTAGCTATAACTAATGATCTTAATCTTCGAGAAACCATTCTAACAGAGGCTCACAAATCAAGGTTCGCAGCACATCCAGGTAATACCAAGATGTACCGGGAATTGAAACGGCAGTATTGGTGGAAAGGGATGAAAAAGGATGTAGCTACTTTTGTGGCTAAGTGTTTGACTTGTCAGCGAGTCAAGGCTAAACACCAGAGACCAGCTGGATTACTTCAGCTTTTGCCAATTCTGGAGTGGAAGTGGGACAAGATCACATGGACTTCGTGACCAATTTGCCAAAGACCTTGAGGAAGGACGATGCAGTTTGGGTGACAGTCGATCGGTTAACGAAGAGTGCTCATTTTATACCGATCCAGATGGACTACTCTCTTACTAAGCTCAATAGACTTTATGTGGAGAACATCATTTGCTTGCATGGTGTGCCTTTAAGCATAGTATCTGACAGAGATCTAAGGTTCACTTCTAAGTTTTGGAGAGCCTTGCAGAAAGCGTTTGGTATGCAGTTGGATATCAGTACAGCTCACCATCCTGAGATAGACGGTCAGTCTGAAAGGACCATTCAGATTCTTGAGGACATGCTACATTGTTGCATACTGGATTTTGTTGGGAACTGGGATGATCATCTTTCTTTGGTGGAATTTGCTTATAATAACAGTTACCAGACCAGTGTGGGTGTGGCTCCATATGAAGTGTTATATAGGAGGCCGTGTGGATCGCCTTTGTGTTGGGCAGAACCAGAAGAGCATGTTACTCTCGGACGTGAACTGATTGAGGAGACTACTGAGAAGATCAAGGATATCCAAGAGAGATTCAAAGAGATTCAGAGTCGCCAGAAGAGTTATGCTGACCCGAAGAGACGTGACGTAGAGTTCGATACTGGTGATTCCGTATTCTTGAAAGTGACTCCAAGGCGAGGTGTTACAAGATTTGTAGTTAAGGGTAAGCTTGCTCCGAGGTATATTGGTCCTTTTGAGATCACAGAGAGAATTGGACCAGTGGCGCATCGCTTGAATCTACCTGCACAATTGGGTCACATGCATAATGTGTTTCACGTGTCGATGTTAAAAAAGTACACGCCGGACCCATCTCATATTGTTCAGTGCGTGCATATACCGATCCAAGAGGATGTGTCCTATGAAGAGCAGCCAGTTCGCTTGTTGGCTAGAGAGTTGAAAGTGCTTCGCAACAAAGAGATACCACTTGTCAAGGTGCTTTGGGAACATCACAAAGAGGACGAGGCTACTTGGGAACTGGAGACAGAAATGTACGAAAAGTACCCTCATTTGTTTAACTTTCAGTTAGAAGTTGTATTGTGATGTGAACCTTGACTTGTATTTTGAATTTCGGGACGAAATTCTTATAAGGAGGGGAGAATGTAAAAATCCATTTTTTTAAAGGGCAAAATGGTCTTTTGACCCGAAAAAAAAATCAGATTACATATATTTCCCTTCTCTCTCCTCCCTCTCGTTTCATCCCCCCCCAGATCCCTCTCTTTCTCTCCCTCGTCTCTCTCTCTCTCTCTCTCTCGGCTAAAAGAAGCCACGCTGCCGCCCCGCCACCGTTCGGCCGCCCACCGACCAGCGTCGACTCGCCGAGCTGGTGCGTACCTCCACCGGTCATCTGCAGTTGCCGCCGGCCACCGGTTCACTGGAAAACTCCATAAAAGCCGTTTTGACCCATTTCGGATTTTTGGCCGCCGGCGAAGATTCCGGCATCCATTCGACTCCAAACTGGTCCCATTGGATTCGTATCATCGTAAGGATCATCAAGGTATATATATCTCAACCCCATACTATCCGGATCGAAGATTTCCATGTTTGAGTATTTTGAGTTTTTGAATTTTAGTTTTCGATCCGGCCGTTGGATTGTGTTTTTGACTGCATTTTTGGAGTGTACTCTGAAAATAGAGAAGTTTGATATATATATTGTATGGTTTGGTGATCAGCATGAAAATCGAGATCGGACGGTCAAGATTTTATCTCATTTTGCGTGCCACCGGTCCGGTGTGGGCCTGGACCCGAATTGGACAAGTTATATGTCTAACCTAGCTATTTTGGGTGCTAGGAATTCAGTGAAGAGGTCCGTTTGTGGAATTGAAGCTCCGGTTGGTTTTTCGCAAGAGGACAATTGAGGGCTTGGAATTGGTTCCCGACCTTCCGGGCGATCGTCAATGACACCTTAAGGACTTAATAGCATGGTGTCACTATTTTGTTGAGGTAGGGGTTTAGTTACTTTCGTTTTATACCGTTTTTGTTAAGTCCCCTAGGCTTAACTATATGACTTTGTAGGTCAAGCTAAGAAGCATTACTCTTTTATAATCCATATTTTTAGTTTTTGCAAAAAGGTGGGCCAAATTTAAACTTTTCGAGCTCTAAAACAAAAGAAACTACGTGGCATTACTTTTTGAAAGTGTCTTTACAAAATATACAACTAAAAACTGCATATCTGTTTATCTTGCCATCAGTAGTAATATTTACAACACACTAGAATAACAAAATACAAATAAAACACCGCCCACAAGTCAAGCTCGTCTATATCGGTATGATCATGGCGACAAGAAAGTGTGCTAGCCAACTAGCATCTCTATACATCAAAAATGTCCTCACCTGTATCACAGGAACTAAATGAGCTAATGCTTAGTAAGTAAAGATCATGCATGCTTGTGAACATGTTTCATGCATAAACTTTATTGAAATTCCCATTGTACTCTTTCTTTCATAACTTTTCATTTTGATGCACTTTTCTTAGAAAACATTTCTTTATAGGGCCCTTGAGTACATTACAAAGTCGTGGCAGTCGGTAGGCCGTGCCCACCTATGCGGGAAGGAAACACATGGCCAATGTGAACCATACCTACCCAACGCAGACCGACTAAGTAATGCAC
>JXTB01000260.1:298454-323427 GCA_002914805.1 Parasponia andersonii
AAGGAACCCTAATCACAAAACGAACCAAAATGTTATCTACTTTCATAAAAACTAGTCCATTAGCTTCTAAATGGCACCACTTGGTTCTAAAAATATTTGGACAGTACCTCCCCTACTTTTAGGACATCCCCACATGATTAAAATCATGGTTTAAGACCTGTAATAACAATCAACAAGCCAATTCCCACATATATAACTCAAAGAGGCTCGTTTAGAGCAACCTAGGTATACTTGAATTCCTTTCGTTTTAAACAAAGTTTAAAACCACTTTTACACTTTTCTATTGTCACAAACAGCAATGAAACAAATATATTTACATCATGGGATCAACAAAATATACATTTCAATTTTATAAAATCAGATTACAAGTATAGGGAGCTTATTCTAACAATGGAACACTTGAAAACACTTGAATCCACAAGTAGCAAATTTTGGGGCTTTAAGACTAACTTTAATCTTCCACTTAAATTCTGTTTTTCCAGCCATATATAAGGTTTTCTTAGACCTTAATTCATCAAATAAAATCTTTAATTAAAGAGCTAAAGCCATGGAAATAAATTACCAATTCTAAATTCCACAAAAAAACTCACCTTGACTAGTTTGAACTTTTGTTGAAGCTCTTGCCTTCTACTTCCACAAAACTGATTTCTAAGGCTTTGAAATTGATCTTAGGACTCAAGAGGACCTAGAGGAAACATTACTTAAGTAGTATCAAGTGGAGAATTGAAATAACCACACAAAACCTAGGAAGAAGAACTAGTAGAATTACCTTGACTAGTTTAGACCTATCTTGCTTTCTTGAGCTCCAAATTGAGTTCTACTACTTGGAAACTCTTGGAAGTGGTTAAGGGAGCTGAGAGTAGTCTGAAAATGAGTGGGAGAGTTTCTGGTCGTGGCTGGAGAGAAAGGAGAAGAAAATGACCAGATTTGGACCAAAAGTGATACTTAATGACTAAGAAATGGCATAACTTAAGTTCTAAGGGGTATTTTGGGAATTTCACACCTTTTCCTTCCATGTGTCAAGCTCTAAAACATCCTTAGCATACTAAACACGTTGCTAGTCAATCCTATACACTTAAGTGTAGACCGAAATTGTGAAACCTAGCTTAGAAAGTGAAAACTAGTTATACTTTGACTTATGATCCTATATGGCCAATCTTATTCTAATTTGATGGCACCTAGCCCCATAACCAATCATTAAACATAAAAATAAATTCCATTAGACCCTAATTAATAATTCAAATATAGTATAATTGCCCAATTCATAGAATGCACAAAGATGACATTACGCGATTAAGCTGAATCTAAGCTAGCTTAGTGTAATTAAACACAGTTCAGTATAGTGACTGTCATCTCGTGCTTACCTGGAATGAACATTTTTTTAAAAATGCTAAAAATGAGTCCTAAACATTAAATTAAAGCTATCGTGTGTTAAACGTACAATGAATTTGGTTCCGAAAAGCGTGAAAATATACTTTACCGAAAAACTACAATTTTACCTAGTTATTATCAAACTTGATTTTAATGCATGAGCACATTGTATTGTATTCATGAATATATGTTCTTTGTTCTTCTCACACACCTAGCTCTCTCTCTCTGAGGGTACTGAGTCTTTACACTGCATGGGAACACTTCGACAAATATTAGTACAATAACACATATTGAAAGCATTTAACAATAAAGAATGAGAAATTTACTGTAAAGTTGATTCTAGTCACTTGATATGTCTATTATGCAATATGAACATGTTTGTTATTGGCCTATTATATATGTGAGAATCTTGGGCATTACAGTTTTTGAGTTAAAACTTATTTTCTGCAGCATATAAGAACAAGTGTGTTTTTAATGATTTGAATTATATGTGATGGAATCTGGTTATATGATATATACTGTACTGTTCTAGGAATTTGCTGTGTTCAGGTTATTTTTGGTATATCAAAAATAGGGCCATTATACTGCCCGTTTTTCTATAAAATCCTATTATGGATGTTTTACCGAAAAACATAGTACAGTAGTTTTTACACTTCAGTTCTGTATTGCACGTGTCATAGGATCATATATGAGCACCGTGTTAGCATCATGGGTTTTACAGTATGGCACTGCGTGCCTCACCATCAGTGAAAGTCCGTAAACTTGCGCGAGGTCTTATTACTTCTGATTACCTCCCCATTTGGCAGGTGTAGGCAATTCAGTTGCCCCTCCAGGTTTGGTAGGCGACACATGGGTGTCCCCTCCGGGTATAGGCTTAGGTATCAGGCAGGCTGTTAGGTACACTTAGTGCCATCATCCTGGGTTTCCACAGATGAGAGGATGTGAGCTCATGGGTATAGGTTGATTTGTGTCATGTGCATATGGATTGATGGTTTTGATTACACTGTTTTATATATATTGGCTCCCGGTTTGGATTATATATATATATATATATGTGAGTGTATGTTTTGGATTTGAACTAACCATGTAGGAGATTCCCATCATTGAACTGTTTTTCTCCGAGGTAACTATTTGCCTACTGGGCATTGTATGCTCACCCCCTACCTTCCTCCTCAGGTGGTGTCCAGTGCGATCTTGGTAATCAAGAGGAGTAAGAGGTCATCCTGATTGCAGTTCATCTCTTGGTAATGCTAGGAGTTATTGTCGTCGTCTTTGGACTATTTGGATTTTGTGTTAGCATTGAACCAAGATTACTGCGTTTTTTTTTTATTTTGTCTGCAAACTTATGTATGCCATTCTGGTGTTTGACTTTTTGGTGGATGATGATGATGCTGGGTTTTGTATTTAATTTCACATTTTTAAGTAATTGTTCAATCTATGTTTGATGGTGTATACGAACTGTGGAAGTGGTTCACAGGATGAAATTCCAATTACTTTACTTAAATGGATTGTTTTTATAAAAATTAGAACTTTTGACACTTTTCAAATAAATTAAGGAATTTCCCACCTTTGAGAAATTCCCCTTCTGCCACTTGCCCGGGTTTTGGGTCGTGACAATACTGGATCTAGAAAAAACTAAAGCCACCGCATATTTTTAATTCTTTTCTAAAAGCACTGTATAAAGCCCACTTTTACAAGTTTATGAGAAATTTAAGCCTAGTACATGTTTTTTAAAACTTTTTTAATAAATATCTGTTTTTAATTTTTCTTC
The DNA here is from genome assembly GCA_002914805.1 of Parasponia andersonii. Lineage (NCBI taxonomy): Eukaryota > Viridiplantae > Streptophyta > Magnoliopsida > Rosales > Cannabaceae > Trema > Trema andersonii. Next base: position 301,597 of record JXTB01000260.1, read on the forward strand.
AGAAATACTTATTTTTAAGGTCCACATTTCTTACGTAAAATATAAGTGGTTCATATTTACAATATAAATTTTATCTACGAGGCATACATTTCATGTGTAAAATATGAATAGTATACATTTTAAAATGTGAGCCAAATTTTAGTGTAATTTTTATTCATAAAATATAGATCATAGTATATATTTAATGCATGAAATGTATTGTGTGGTATACATTTTATGTGTAAAACTATTGAGTCGTGCCTTGTATCATCAATTTCGCTTTCATATTTTGAAGTTATCAAACAAATGATTAAGAAATAATAATCTACTTGAGTATATAGCAAGTTAAATTGAAAGGATCACAAGACATTCAAGATGGATTATGGAAAAAGCTTGAAGATAAAAATCAAGATAACAAGACCTAGACTAGCAAAGGTTACATACTTAGTTCTTGTACTTGAATATTTGCCCACACATTATATAATCTTTAATGGCTCAAAGTTTTTATAAAATTAGAAATTTTCAAAGTAAAACTGTCAAATATATTTATCTCCAATTAAAATAAGAAATCTATTTTACACAAGCTTTTAAATTAATTTATGAATTTTATAGTCTCTATATTACATATTTAATCAATTTATAAAGTCACTTTTTGGAAATGATTGAAAAAGACTTGCAATAAAATTGAAAAACTACTCTCGAATGGAATCTGTAGCCAGAATCGGTCTACCGATTCCTCTGCTTTCTATTTTTAACGAATTTTTGAAATTCGACCATTAGAACTATACTTTCAAGGGGTAGTTTTTTCGATCTACTGAAAGTGAATTTTTTATTTGTCGAAAATGGCAGATTGTCTATCAAACATTCATAAACGACTACTTTTCATTCCAGTCTTTAACTAGAAGCTTTTCTAACACTTGAAACAACTTTTGATACATTGCTTTATATATACTTTAAAGTTTTTCAAATTTCTTTTCTAAATTAAACTTTTAAATTCACTTTTTCACAAAAGTCAATTGAGCCAAACTAGATCATATCTTGTATTTTCACTTATTCTCTCTAGGCTTACCTTGTATCAATCCTTTTTATTAAAGATATTCTAGTTGAGTGTATCAACAAACAAAAATCAAATTATATTTGTGAGGTGAGGTTGACACTAGATTCATAAACAACTTGGTTTAGGTGAGATTGGCATCAGAGTTTAAACAATCTGTATTATTGTAAAGACATAAGTGTATCTAAGGAAAAAACACTTGTTGTGTAAAAGAAAAGATCAAACCTATTCTCTTGATCTAATAGTGGATAGCTCAAAGATGGATGACAAGAGCCGAGGATATAGACAAACCATCGTGTTTGTATTTCTCTAACTCTCTCCTTAAACTTATTTACCTTAGGTTTATGCATGTAATTTATCTATTTTTACTTGTTGTAGCTCTTACTTGCTAAATCTACTTGTCTTTCAAGAAAAATTTGAAAAAATTTTTAAAACCTAATTTACCCTCCCTCTTGGGTTAGCATACCTTAAATTTACAATTGGTATCAGAGCTTGGAACTCATTTTTCTTAAAACTTAACCACTTTTGAGATGGCTAGTCCAAATAATTTTTTTTTTCAATAGAAGGGGTTATCTCTGTCCAAACCACCATTTTTCCATGGAAGTGATTTTAACTATTGGAGAAGTCATTTAGATACTTATCTTAGGTATATTGTTACTAAAGATTCTTTGAAAATTACAAAAGTAGTTGATGGTAGAGAAGTTGAAAAGGATATAGAAGAATATGATGAAAAAGATAAAATCAACTTCACCAAAAATGGTAGAGCTAGAAATATTCTTATTTGTGGTTTAGATATGAATATTTACAATAATGTTAAGAAAGTTAGAGATGTCTGTGAATTATGGAATATGCTATAAGTCCCTTATTAAGGAACTAGCTCAATGAAAGAAACTAGAATCAATATTTTTACTAAAAGCTATGTGTTGTTTTAAATGGAAAACAATGAATCTATTTCACAAATGTTTACTAGATTCACAACTATTATTAGTTCTCTTAATGCTTTAGGAAAAATATTTCCAAATGGTGAGTTGATGAGCAAGATTCTTCGAAGCCTTCCTCGAGTATATAGAAGCAAGGTGGTGGCCATTCAAATGGCTCAAGATATTAGCAAACTTCCACTTAAAGAACTTATGGGTTCTCTTATGATCCATGAAACTCATATGAAGGAAACAAATAAAGAAGAAAGAGATAAGAAGAAAAAGAAAGGAATAGCACTCAAAGCATTTATGCGAGAAAACATTGAGGAAGAAGAAGAATTTACAGATAATGAGATTAGAGACATTGCCTAACTTACCAAAAGGTACAAGAAGCACCTAAACTTCGAAAAGAAAAACTTCAAGAAAAACACCAATGGCAATGACTTCCGAGAAAAGAAAATGAAGGATGATTTAAATACAATAAACTGGGTCATATGAAGAATAAATGTCCCTTGATAAGAAAAATGAAGAAGAAGGCAGTAAAGACTAGATGAGATGATAGTGAAAAAGAAGAATCTGAAGGAGAAGAACAAGAAGAAATTACCAACATATGTTTCATGATAATAAAAAATTAGATAAACTCCCTTGAACCTAAAATTGAATTTCATGATAGTGATACAAGTAGTAAGTTTAGTGAAAACGATAGTGATTGTGATTTATCATTTGAAAATTTATTAGGCAATTTCAATGATTTACTCAAAAACTATGAAAAGCTCATTTTTAAAACAATACTCTTAAAAAAGAAATTCTTAGTTTGTCTAAAAAGTTTTAAGAGTTTACAAAAGGAAAGAAAGTAAAATTATGTTGTAGTAGTTGTGATATTTTGTCTAAAGAAAACACTTCCTTAAATAATAAGGTTTTAGACTTAACCAAAATTGTCTATAAATTTACAAATAGAAACAAAAATTTTGATATGATGCTTAGTGGACAAAAATGCATTTTTAATAAAGGAGGTATTGGGTACAAATCTTCCATAAAACAAAAATACCTCAAAAACTATTTTGTGAAAGTTAGTACTAGTAACACCAAACATACTTGTACTTATTACAATCAAGATAGACATACTAGTTTTCATGCTTTGTGAAGAAGAATGCATATTTTGGCGAAAAACTAGCTTAGGTACCAAAAGATCTAGAACTAAGACTCAAGGACCCAAATTAGTATGGGTACCAAAAATCAAAGTTTGATTCTTATTTATAGGTATAAAAGAAGAAGAACTTTTGGTTCTTGGATAGTGGTTGCTCCAAACACATGATCAGTAATTATTCCTTGCTCTCACCGTTTACAAAACGGAATGGAGGACATGTCACTTTTAGAGACAATACTAAAGGTAAGATTTTCGGTAGAGGTTGCATTGGTTCTACTTCTTCTCCTGTCATGGAAAATGTTTTACTCATTGATAGCCTTAAGCACAACTTGCTTAGTATAAGTCAACTTTGTGATAAGGGTTATCGAGTGATTTTTGAGCCTTCAAAATGCTTGATTAAGGATACTTGTTCAAAAGAAATTATTTTTAAAAGTGAAAGAAAAGACAATGTTTATACTATCGATATTGAAAAATATTTTAGTGAAGATAAATATTTATCACATTTAAAAGATGTTTCTTAGATTTGGTATAGAAGACTTGGACATGCTAGCAAGAATACTATCTCTAAACTTTCTAAGAAAAACCTTGTTAGTGGTTTACCTAGTTTATTTTTTGAAAAAGACAAGGTTTGTGATGCATGTCAATTTGGAAAACAAGTGAAAATTTCCTTTCAATCAAAAAATATCATTACTACTTCTAGACCTTTGCAACTACTTTATTTGGAGTTATTTGGAACATCAAGAGTAGCTAGTCTTGGTGGAAAATACTATACTTTTGTGATAGCAGATGATTTTTCAAGATTAACTTTGGTTCGATTCATTGCTCATAAAAATGATGTTTTAAACATACTTACTATTTTTTGTAAGAAAGTACAAAACAAAAAAGGCTACACTATCACATCTATTAGTAGTGATCATAGTGGTGAGTTTGAAAATGATGAAATGGAAGCATTTTGCTACAAAAATGGTTTTGATCATAATTTTTCTGCTCCTAGAACTCCACAACAAAATTGAATTGTAGAAAGAAAGTATAGAACCTTGCAAGAAATGGTACGAAGTATGCTAAATGAAAATAGTTTGCCAAAATATTTTTGGGCTGAAGTAGTAAGTACCACTTGTCATATTGTGAATAGAGTTATGATAGGGCCAATTTTGAATATGACACCTTAAGAGCTTTGGAAAGATAGAAAACCCAACATTGGCTATTTTGAAGTTCTTGGCTACAATATTTTATTTTGAATACTAAAGATAACTTGGGAAAATTTGATTCAAAATCCGATATTGTTATTTTCCTTAGATATTCCACTACTAGTAAGGCCTATAGAGTTTTCAATAAAAGAACATTGGTAGTAGAAGAATCTATGTATGTTATTTTTGATGAGTCTAACACTTCCTATGAAGAGAGAAAATTGGATGATAATGATGTTGTACTTTTGGAAACAAGTTTGAATGAGCCAAATGCAAATAAGAAGTCAAATAAAGAGAAAGGCACTCAACTACAACAATAAGATCTTAAGAAAGAAAAGGAAAGCAACAATGGTAACACTCTCTCTCTCCCTCAAGATTTAAAATTTAAATATGATCATCTTGAAGACGAAATTGTAGGTGACCATTTAAAAGATGTCAAGACTAGAGCATCACTTGGAAATATTTACAATAACATAGCTTTTATCTCTTAAATTAAACCAAAAAGGTTTAAAAATGCCGAAAATGATGAATCATAGATTTTAGTTATGCAAGAAGAACTAAATCAATTTAAAAGAAGTGATGTGTGAGAATTAGTTCTAAGACCGAAGGACCAATCAGTTATTAGGACTAAATAGGTCTTTAAAAATAAAGTAGATGAGCATGGGGTAATTGTGAGAAACAAAGCTAGATTAGTAGTTCAAGGTTTCAATCAAAAAGAAGGTGCTAATTATGAATAAACCTTTGCACTCGCAACAAGATTAGAGTCCATAAGGATGCTCTTAGCATTTGCATGTCATAAAGATTTTATTCTATATCAAATGGATGTTAAGAGTGCATTTCTAAATGAATACATTTTAGAAGAAGTATATGTAGCCTAACCCCTTAGTTTTCAAAATCATACGTATCCGGATCATGTTTTCAAATTGGAAAAGGCTCTATATGGTTTAAAGTAAGCTCTTGGAGCTTGGTATGATAGATTGAGCAAATTTTTGATTTTAAATGGTTTCATTATGGGAAAAGCAGATACTACTCTTTTTATAAACAAAAAAAGGAGAAATGATTTTAGTTCAAATTTATGTTGATGATATTATATTTGGTACTATAATGTTTCTTTTTGTGAAAATTTTCAAAACGTATGCATGATGAGATTGTAATAAGTATGATGGAAGAACTCAATTTCTTCTACATACTTCAAATCGAACAAAGCAAAGAAGGTATTTTCATCAACTAATCCAAGTACATCAAGGATATGCATAAGAAGTATGACATGGAAAACTCAAAATCAATGAGAACACCTATGAGCTCTTTAATCAGGCTTAACAAAGATGAAAATGGTAAAGCAATAGATATTACTAAATATGGAGATATGATCAGCTCACTTCTTTACTTAACTACTAGTAGACTGGATATAAAGTGTTTGTCTATGTGCTAGATTTCAGTTTAATCCTAAGGAATCACACCTTAGTGCAGTAAAATGTATATTGAAATATTTGCATAGCATTATGAATCTAAGATTATGGTATTCAAAAAGCACACACTTTAATATTACAAGTTTTTTGGATACAGATTATGTCGATTTTTAAACCGACTGCAAGAGCACTAGTGGCTCTTGTCATTTCTTTGGTTATTCACTTGTGTCATGGTTTAGTAAGAAACAAAATTTTGTCGCTCTTTTACTACTGAAGCTGAATATATCTTTATTAATAGTTGTTGTACTCAAATCTTTGGATGAAGCAAACTCTCATAGATTTTGGAATGCATTATGAACATGTATCTATTAAATGTGATAATACTAGTGCTATTAATTTGTCAAAAAATTTGATTTTATATTCACGAGCTAAGTACATTAATATTAGGCATCATTTTATTCGTCATCATATGCAAAAAGGTGATATTGTTCTTGACTTTGTATGCACTGAAAAGCAACTAGCTGATATCTTCATTAAACCTCCTAACGAGGGTCGTTTTTGCATGATTAATCATAATAAGCTTTATTGATATTTCTTTTTGTTTAAATGTTGCTTATTTTGTCTTGAATGTTTGCCAAATCGCTATTTTATTGATGTTCTTAATGTTAGTATAATCAATTCGCCGTCTAAAAGCAGTTTTGAATAGAATAACTGCCGAAATAGAGATATCGGTTTATTGAAAAACTGTCCCAGAAAGACAATTCTCTATGGAAGAATCGGCAGACCAAAACTGGGATTTAGGTTTGCTGAGATCGCATAGTTCCGCATGTATTTAGGCTATTTTGGTGTTTTTCTTTATTATTTTTCATATGCTCTCAACCGAAACCTCTCTCTCTCACACCCTATTTTCATCTTTTCTCATTCACACTCAAGATTCTCACCAAATCTCTCAATTTTCTCTCAACCAGAGTTGATCTCATCGCTTTTTCACTCTCAATTCTTATCTTCAACACTGTTTTGCATCAAAATCTAATTTCTCTTTCTTCCAAACCTTAGAATTCTGAAAATTCATTGTGTTTAAGTCCTTTTTTTTATTTCTTGATCAAATGGCTTCTGAAAAGGAAAACCTAAGGCAAAAAAGGAAGGAAATTTGTCCTGAGGAACAAGAACAATAAACTAAGGCATAGTTAGACACTCTTCTTCTTAAATCTCTTGCTCTCATGACCAAGTATAAAGAAATATTTTCCAAAAAGAGTATCATTTGAGGTAGAATATTTAATTTTAGAGATTTATCATATGTCAATTTTTCTGATTATATTAAAAGTATGGGATGGACTGAATTCTACTCCATTAGGGAGATAGGGAATCCTAGGCTGGTTAGAGGTTTCTATATCAGTATAAATATCTCTAAGGGACAACATGTTATCTTTGGTTTCCTTAAAGGGCATAGATTTTTCCACCACTGAAAAACTCCTTGCTGATATCCTACATCTTCATATGAATGTTTACAAGTTTCCCATTACCAATACTCAACAAGAAGTGGGAGGTAGTAGAGCTGCTGAAGACATTGAGGAGACTCATGCTGAGGAGGATCTTGCACAACACAAAGGCGCTTCTACTCAATCTTTTGACTACACTAAAGCCTTCAATTACCTCTCAGAATGCCTCAACACTGTCCAACTTGACATTCAACACTTGCATGATACTGAACTAAAACACTTCTAGATTCTATCAGATGATGTCAATTCTGTCCAGTAAGAACAAGAACGTCAATTTTAGATTATTCAAGATCAGTAGGACGAGAAGATGAGGATGATACAGTCTTACTGTGGGCATTTTCTTTCTCCTTAGTTATCATTTCTGTTTTTTTGTTGTTTTACACTTAGTGGATTATTGGTTATCTCTTCTATGAACTCTCTATTTATTTTCTATGATTGCTTGCATGAACTCTGTATCTGCTTTATAATAGATATTATGTTTACTTTACTATTCTCTCTTGTGCATTATTTTGATGATGTCAAAATGGAGAGAATATGTATGATTTAACTCTTTTCTCAATTGGTATCCATGAGCATTTCAATTTTTAATGCATTTCAATTTTTAATTAATAAATGATATAAGCTAAAGTATTTCAATTAATTTTCTTGAGCTACATGTTCAAAATATACACTTTTTACAAGTTTAAGGGGGGAGTTTTTACTCTCTAAAATTAGGCATATTTTGAGGGCGAGCTTTATAAGTTAGTCAGGATGCTTGTCTGTATCAATTTTTCATTCCCTGCTTTCTTTTAAATCAAATATTTGTTATCATAAAAAAAGAAGAGATTATTAACTCATGCATTGTATCACTAATTCTACTCTCATAGTTTGAACTTAACAAACATATGAATAATAAATAATAATCTATTTGAGTATATACCAAGTTAAATTGAAAGGATCACAAGACATTCAAGGTGGATTATAGAAAAGAGCCTGAAGACAAAGATAAAAATAACAAGATCTAGACTAGCAAAGGTTACATACATAGTTCTTGTACTTGAATATTTGTCTACATATTATATGATCTTTAATGGCTCAAAATTTTCATAAAATTGAAAATTTTCAAAGCAAAACTGTCAAATTTATTTATTTTCATTTAAAATAAGAAATCTATTTTATACAAGCTTTTAAATTAATTTATGAATTTCTATAGTCTCTATATTACATATTAATTCAATTTATAAAGTAACTTTTTAGAAACGATTGAAAGAGACTTGAAATAAAATTGAAAAACTATTCTCGGATAGAATTAGCAGACCAGTGGCTAGAATCGGTCGACTAATTCCTCTGCTTTCCGTTTTTAATGACTTTTTAAATTCTGCCGTTAGAACCGCACTTTTAACAACTAGTATTTTCAGTCTACTTAAAGTGAACTTTCGATCTACTGAAAATGGCAGATAGTCTGTCAAATAGTCACAAACTACTAGTTTTCATTCTAGTCTTTAACTAGAAGATTTTCTTAAATATGAAATAACTTTTGAATATTCTTACATAGTTTTATACATACTTTTAAGTTCTTCAAATCATATTTTGTTAATCAAACTTTCAAATTCACTTTTTTACAAAAGTCAATTAAGCCAAACTAGATCATACTATGCGTTTTCACTTATTCTCTCTAGGCTTATCTTATATCAATCCTTTTTATTCGAGAGATTCTAATTGAGTGTATTGACAAACAAAAATCAAATTATATTTGTGAGGTGAGGTTGACACCGAATTCATAAACAACCAGGTTTAGATGAGATTAGTACTAGAGTCTAAACAATCCATGTTAGATATGATAGAGTCAGATTCAAAGGTATTGTATAGGTATACTTACGCCTAAGGAAAAAGCACTTGTTGTGTAAAAAGGGACCATCAAACCCATTTGTGTAAAAGGGAAAATGCCCATTCTCTTGATCCGATAATGTATAGCTCAAAGAGGATTGACAAGAGCTGGGGACGTAGACAAGCTGTCGTATTTGTTAAATCTCGTAAAAGTAGTATTTGTATTTCTCTAAGTCTGTCTCCTTAAACTTATTTACCTTGGGTTATATTTTTTATTTGTTGTAGCTCTTACTTGCTAAATCTACTTGTCTTTCAAGAAAAATTTACAAAAATTTTTAAAATCAAATTCAGTCCCCCTCTTAGGTTAGCTAATCTTGGACATACATTGTGGTATAAATTTCTTTAAAAAAAGGGTATAAAAATGGGTATTTATAAAATAAAATTAAAAAAAGGTATTTATGAAAATATAATCTTAAAAACGGGTATTTATGAACTTTTTCCCAAATTTATAGCTCTAAATTTAATATTTCGGCCCATATTACTCCTTGTTAGGACCATTTCTCTTATCTCCTTTTAAGACCGGTAAATAAATAAATCATCTCATGCTATTTTAGTTTAGCTACCGATCCTTCTGGAGAGATGATTAAGTCAAATTGAAAGAAATTAGAAATTATGCATCAAAATTAATATTGGCTTGTCCAAAGTGTAAAGCTTTCCACGATTATCGAACATCCCACTTCAACTCCTTTTTCTTTAGGTCAACAGATATCAGTCAAAGGAACGTAAGGAAGAAGCCTCATTTTTCTCTTGACTAATACAATCGCAACGATAAAGAGAATTACTTTTGTTTAATATACATTACTTTTCTTATCTGTCGTCTTCAGCAAGAAGCTACGAAATTATTTTATATATAGCTGTCACATAACCTAGAGAAGAAATAATTTAGCTAAGCAACTACTATATTCCATTGAGGAAGGAATTGAATTAGTTGCCACAATAGAAAATTGAGAAAATTTCGTGTATAGATAAGCAATTTAATTAATAAATAAATTCAAAATTAATATTGGCTACTACACCTTAATTTGCTTCTCTTACGTCGCTAGCTAGCTTGAAGACTGCGCTATTCGTTGATACATGAAACACATTCAAGAGAAAAGTTAAAAATGAGAGAAGGAAAAATTTTAAATTAACGCACGCGTGAAGAAAGTCATAGTCGACTAACATAATTAAAGCCTTAAATGATCGTCATTTAAAATATAAAAACTTGATTGGTAGACTTCAAGTAATGGGCTACAGAGAGAGCTAGTCATAAACCAGAATAGCAAACAAAGAAAAGGAATTAGTAGGTATAGAATTATGGTTAGTATTACCAGGTTCATGGTTAAGTCACCACATTGATGTAACTTTGTTCCTTAATCAATTACACCTAAGGATTACGTATTAGAGACTGTGTAAATGGATACAAGGATTCGGCGGGTTCTTTCTTAAATTATTCTCTTTTTTTTTTTTCTGGACAATGTCATATCCTTTAGATCTTAGAGTTTATTGAAATTAGTTATTTTTTATAAAGTGACTGCAACCCCTTTTTTGTTCTCTTCTTCCTCTTTCAATAATTAACTAATAATTCTTTTAATTACAGAATTATCCTCTGTAATTAAACTTAGGTGAATGATATAAATGCAAAAATAACGTTAAGTAGCATAAATTTTTTCGACAAATGGAAGACATCTAGCGGGCAAAGCTTAGACATAATGCGCACATATATATATATATATATATATATATATATATAGTGGTTGTATTGATGGTACGTTCGATGCTCGCACTTCAGTTTTCCTTGGCAAATCGAGCATTCAACCAAATATATTGACGAGTTAAAATGCTAGTAAGCAAATTCACCCATCTAATTAAAAAAATCCTATATGGTTGCTTCCACAATAGGCCGAAGAGAGAGTGCACTTTCCTCCTCCTCCCCTATCCTCCCTCATCTCCACTAGAGATGGGAAGTTTCTTTGTTTTTTTTTTTTTAATTTTCTAATAAGTCTAAATTTAGATCAGATTATAAATACATCATTTGTGCAGCTTTTGTAACATCTAATCTTTGATTTGTGTGGGTTTTTATTCTATTTATAAAATTTTAAACTGTGAATTTTAGTATGTAGATTTAGATCTGTAATACGGATGAATTGGTTTCTTTTCGAGCATGTGTCTTATTTGGTATTGGAATCATAGTATTGTACCCATTAAAAATGCACTCTCGGTAAAGATAATCATTTATTAATAATCCTTATTATCTTCTACTCTTAGTGAATTATGGTAACTCACAATCTTGTTATTGTTATATTTGTGATTTACTTTTTGTTTATTTTTTTTAGGAGTTTGAAATTGTAATCTGCTGTTTTTGTACTATAATTAAAACTTTTTAAATTTTGTTAATATTATTCCCTCAACTAAACACATGTACTACTTTTATTTTTCTTGTCTTATGAAAGGAAATGATTCATGCATTAAGCCTCCGGGCGCTCACTTAACCAAACATTACAAGCATCTCCCAATAAACGTATTCATCTAAACATACTAATTCATTTTCGAAGTAGGTAATAACAATTTAACACATTGAATGATATCTATTGTTCTTGATATCTATTATATTAAAGGTAAAGATATTAAACTTTGTAATTTTTTATAATCATAGTTATTATTTGAGGCTATAAGCTATGATTTGTAATAAGTGCAGGTGAGTATACTATTGGTGATTATTTTCATGATTAGTATTTTACACTTATCTTTACTATCATTCCAAGCTTAAGAATTGCTTGTCTTTGACCTTTTTTTACTTATTTTGTTGTTTTTGATGCATATTTTAGGTGAGACAACATCGAGCGAAGAATGTTTTCATTTGGAGCTAAATTAGAGGTAAATCAAGATATTTAGGTGAAAAACTTGTATCGTAATGAAAGAAGACTGGTGATAGAACTTTTAGAGTAAAGTTAGAAGTGAGACAATTAGGCGCCGTATCACAGAAGTATTGGTACTAGACCTAAAAATATGGTACCGCAGCCCTAAAATCATGAAGTTATAGGCTATAGCCCAATTTCTATGACACTGTAGCCTTATTTCTGTGGTGCTGTAGTATAAATTTGTGGCACCACAGCTTCAATCTCGTGGCACCATAGTATTTCTAGTTTTGGCACTACAAAACCAAAAAGTGTTGAACAGGTTGTAAAATCCTGGATTTTATTCATAAACCTCCTCTATTAACTCTTCTTTCACTCATCTGATTGAGGGACAAAAAAACTCTAGCAGCCAAGGGCTCTTAGAGTATTTTTAAGGGAGAAACAATACCAACAAAAGAGATTCAAGTCCAAGAAATTAGATTTGTTCTATGACACTATAGCCTTATTTTTGTGGTGCTGCAGTATAAATTTGTGGCACCACAGCTTCAATCTCGTGGCACCATAGTATTTCTAGTTTTGGCACTACAGAACCAAAAAGTGTTGAATAGGTTGCAAAATCCTGGATTTTATTCATAAAGCTCCTCTATTAACTCTTCTTTCACTCATCTGATTGAGGGACAAAAAAACTCTAGCAGCCAAGGGCTCGTAGAGTATTTCTAAGGGAGAAATAATACCAACAAAAGAGATTCAAGTTCAAGAAATTAGATTCGAAGCTTCAAAAAAGTTTTTCTTTTCTCTTACTCTTGTCTTTCTTTTTTATTTTCTTCAAATTAATTTGTATGAATCTTGTTATATTTATTGTCATTTATTCTATATGAACATAGGCTAAACTTGATTTCTAAGGAGGCAATTGAACCTTTAATATAATCCAACTATTTTATTTTCCTTAATTGTTCTTGATATCTATTGTTGAGTTTGTTATTCTATCTTGAGCTTAACACATCTATTTTCTTAGCCATTAAATAGACTTATATTGTAAAACCAATATAAACTAGGGGAATTTAGGTTTGCACATAGATAGAACATCATAAGATCGCATAATTTGGGAAGAGTTTGTATATGATAAAAATATACTTGTATGACTTATGCAATCCTTGTGTGAGAATTTCTAAACCTAATGAATGTAGTCAATTTATGGTAGGAGTGATATATTAGCTTGTCTAGTCATTTCACTTATATCCTTGAAAGGAGTTTATGAATATATTTGAATTCTTAGTTGTCAACAATAAATGGATAATTGAACCATAAGGAAAACTAATAGTTGGAGGTGTTAGAGGGTATATTGCATCCGTAGGTTCCTTATTATTGCTTTGAGAATAATCTTTGGTAGCTTAATTTTGATTTCTATTCTTGCATTTTACATTATTATTTACTTTTTAATTCTTACTCAAAACAATGACCTTATTGTTGTTTCGATAAACTAGAAACTAGTTTTGGTTAGTAGGTAGGAATTGGAATCAAGTACTCTCTATGAGAACAATACTCTCTTACTTTTTACATTACTTATTATGACCCATATACTTACGGTTGTATGTTAGAAAGAGCCTAACAAGTTTTTAGTGTCATTGATGGGGAGTACGGTGATTTACTACTCGTTAATACTAATATCTATTAGTTTCGATTTAATTCCAAAAAATTTTGATCTTGTTTTGAATCTCAGGTGCTTAATTTTACTATATGAGACACCGAAGGAGTGCAGAATTCATACCATTTGATCCTAAGATTGAGCATACCTTAAGAAAAATTCGAAGATAGACGAATCAAGTAGCTATGGGAGGCAAAGACAATGCTAGACTGTTGAGGGACTTTGCAGTTCCTGTTATTGATGGGTTTAGTCCTAGCATTCGAAGGCCGCCTATCAACACTAGTAAGTTTGAATTGAAGCCGGCAATCATTCAGATGTTGTAAACCATGTGCCAATTTGGTTGTTTACCTAGTGATGATCCTAACCAACATATCATGAATTTTCAAGAGATATACGACACTTTCTAGCACAAAAAATTTATCAAGGATGCCATTCGCTTAAGGTTATTCCCATTCTCCTTAAGGAACAAGGCTATGGGTTGGTTGAATGTCTTATCCTTAGGATCAATCACTGCTTGGGATTACTTAGCTCAATTCTTCTAGTAAATACCGCTAAGTTGAGGAACAACATCATTTCCTTTGTATAATTTGACAATGAATCCTTGTACGAGGCTCGGGAGCGCTATAAGGAGTTGAAGAGGAAGTGTCCGTACCATGATATACCCAAGTGGCTTCTTGTTCAAATATTCTATAATGGGTTGATAGGTCATTTGAGGACCATTGTAGATGCAGTAGCCGATAGGGCATTGATGGGTAAATCAACAAATGACGCTTAAGAGTTATTGGGAGAAAGTGGCAAATAACTACCAATAGCATTCCAAGCATGTCAATCTAATCAAAGCCACTAGTATCAATGAGATTGAAATTATTAATTCATCAGTAGCTCAAGTTAATGTGGTTTGGAATCTATGACCAAGAAGCTCAATTCTAATGTAGTCCATGGAATACATTCAATGCAAAGCTCAACTAGAGCTCGTGAGCAATGTGGTGACAATCATTTGAATTATTATTGCCCTTTGAATATGGAGTGGGCTAACTTTGTGGAGAACTACAATCAACACCAACACAAAAATCCATACTCCAACTCTTGTAATTCAAGATGAAGAAATCATCCAAATTTCTCTTGGAATAACCATAATCAACAAGGGCACAATCCTAGTACAATATCAATGAAAAATCATGGATTTCAAAATCAAGAGCAACTACCACAAGAGAAGAAGCCATCTATGGAGGATATCATTTGCAATACATTGCAAAGAATGAAGCCACCCTTCAAAATCTAGAGGCCACCATGAGGTCCTTGGAGATACAACTTGTGTTATGCCCCCTAGCTTAACTATATGACTATGCAGGTCAAACGAAGAAGCATTACTCTTTTATAAATCATAACTTTAGATTTGTTTAAAACTTTGGGCCAATTTATACTTTTTAAACTCTAAAACAAAAGAACCTATGTGTCATGACTTTCTGAAAGAGTCTTTACAAACTATATAATAAAAAATTCCTTATCCATTTATCTTGCCATCCGTAGTGATATTTACATCACACCAAAATATCGAAATATAAAGAAAACATCGCCCTCAAGTCAAGCTCATCTACATCTGTATGATCATGACAACAAGAAGGCAAGATAGCCAACCTGTAACTCTATACATCATATATCTTATCACCTGCATCATAGGAACTAAATGAACTAATGCTTAGTAAGTAAAGATCACGCATACTCGTGAACATATTTCATGCATAAAATTCATTGAAATTCCCATTGTACTATTTCTTCCATTACTTTTCATTTTGATGCACTTTTCTTAGAAAATATTTCCTTATAGGGCCCTTGAGTACACTACAAAGTCACGACAGTCGGTAGGCCGTGCCAACCTTCGCAGGAAGGAAACACATGGCCAATGTGAACCATACCTACCCAACGTAAACCGACTAGGTAATGAACCTAATAAATCTCATAATACAATGCTCAGTCTCGGCAGTCAATAAGCCATGCCCACCTATGCGGGAAGAATGCCGGTGCAAACCATACTTATCCAATGCAAACAGACTAGACAATGTACTTAAAACATATCTTGTAAAATCAATACAATTGTACTACTTTAAATTTAATGCGTGGAAAACTTTATTTCTTTGAAACTCATGCTTAAATGATCATGCCATGCTTATGTTTCCATAAAATTTATACTAATAATATAAATAACATATAATTGAAATAATACACATAAGCATGTAGGAAAACATCTTGTATCTACTATTTTTCTTGTGATACAGTTAAAATAAATCTTTACTTATCTTGTGTCTGGTAGAAAAGATAGTGAAAAGAGTCAGTATCCTTTGTGATAAGGTGTGTGGAAGACCTGATGTCAATTTTATTACTAACATTAGCACTACAATGTAAAATGCCCAAAGAAAACAATCACAAGACTGAATCACAGCTTTTACAAAAGAAGGAACCCTAATCACAAAATGAACCAAGATATCATCTACTTTCATAAAAACTAGTCCATTTGCTTCTAAATGGTACCATAAGGTTCTAAAAATATTTGGACAACACCTCCCCTATTTTTAGGACATCCCCAAATGATTAAAATCATAGTTTAAGACCTGTAATAACAATCAACAAGCCAATTCCCACATATACAATTCAAAAAGGATCATTTAGAGCAACCTAGGTATATTTGAATTCCTTTCGTTTAGACAAAGTTGAAAAACACTTTTATACTTGTGTGTCATCATAATTAGCCACTAAATGAGTATAATAAATAATATGATCCATAAAATATACACTCCAAGTTTAGAAAATTAGATTACAAATATAAAATCTTAATCTACCACACATGACAATACTTAAATCCATAACTAGCATACTTTAGGGCTTTAATTCTAACTTTAATCCACCACTTAAATTCTGTGTTTCCAGCTATATATAAGGTTTTTTTAGACCCGAATTCATCAAATAAAAGCTTTGATTAAAGAGTTAAAACAATAGAAATAAATTACCAATTCTAAATTCCANTAAGGCTTTGAAATTTATCTTAGGACTCAAGAGGACCTAGAGGAAACATTACTTAAGTAGTATCAAGTAGAGAATTGAAATAACAAAACAAAACCTTGGAAGAAGAACTAGCAGAATTACCTTGACTAGTTTGGACCTATCTTATTTTCTTGAGTTCCAAATTGAGTTCTACTACTTGAAAACTCTTAAATATGGATAAATGGAGCTGAGAGAAGTATAGAAAGTGCCTGGAGTGGTGCAAGTCGTGGCTAGGGAGGAAGAGAAAAGAAATGACCAGATTTGGTGTAAAAGTGATACTTAATGACTAAGAAATGGCATAACTTAAGTTCTAAGGGGTATTTTGGGTATTTTTCACCTTACTTTCCATGTGTCCAGCTCTAAAACATCCTTAGCATACTCACCACATTGCTGGTCAATCCTATACACCCAAGTGTAGACCAAAATTGTGAAACCTAACTTAGAAATTTGACTTATGATCCTGTATGGCCAATCTTATTGTAATTTGGTGGAACCTATCCCCATAGCAAATCATTAAACATAAAAAGAAAGTCAGTTATACTCTAATTGATAATGCAAACATAGTATAATTTCCCAATTAATAGAATGCACAAAGATGACATTACGCGATTAAGCTGAGTCTAAGCTAGCTTAGTGTAATTAAACGTAGTTCAGTATAGTGACTGCCACCTCATGCGTACCTGGAATGAATATCTTTGAAAATGCTAGAAATGAGTCCTAAACAATAAATTAGAACTATTTAACGTGTTAAATTTATAGTGAATTTGGCTCCGAAAAGCACGAAAAATGCATTTTACTGAAAAGCTACTATTTGACCAAGTTATCAACAGACATAGTTTTTAATTCATGTGCATATAGTATTATTATTTATGAATGTATTCTTTGTTTTTTTCACATACCAAGCTCTCTCCGAGAGGGTACTGAGCCTTTATACTACATGGGAACACTTCGACAACCATTAATATAATAATACATATTGAAATCATTTAACGATCAAAATGAGCAATTTATCATAAAATTGACACTAGTTTCATTATATGTCTATTATGTAATATGAATATATTTATTACTGGCTTATTATGTATGTGAGAAACTTAGACATCACAATCCTTCCCTCCTTATTAAATTTCATACTTGAAATTTGCTTACCCAAATAAGTGAGGATACTTAGTTTCATCTCTTCTTCTCTTTCTCGTGTGGCCTCTTCTACTTCTGGTTCCTCCACAATACTTTGACCAAAGAGATCTTCTTGTTTCTAAGCTCCTTCTCTTTTCTATACAAAATGTCCACTGGTTCTTCTTCATGACTCACTTCTTGGCTCAACTCCAATGGCTCGTAACTCAAAATATGTGAAGGGTTTGGAACATATCTTCTTAACATAGAGACGTGAAAAATATTGTGCATGTTCGATAGTAAGGGTGGTATTGCAACTCTATAGGCAACATCTCCAACTTTGTCAAGTATCTCAAATAGGCCTATATATCTGGGACTAAGTTTCCCTTTCTTCCCAAACCTCATGATTCCTTTCATGGGAGCAACCTTTAAAAATACTTTGTCCCCAACATCAAATATGACCTCTTTCCTTCTAGGATCAGAATAATGCTTATGTCAATTTTGAACAACTAATAACTGTTTATGAATCTTTTCTACTGCTTCAGCTATTTCTCTTACAAATTCTGGACCAAGAAATTTCCTTTCTCCCATCTCATTCCAGTGAATTGGAGATCTACATTTTCTTCCATACAATGCTTCATATGGAGGCATTTCAATTGAAGCTTGATAACTATTGTTGTAGGCAAATTCTANATATGTCTATTATGTAATATGAATATATTTATTACTGGCTTATTATGTATGTGAGAAACTTAGACATCACAATCCTTCCCTCCTTATTAAATTTCATACTTGAAATTTGCTTACCCAAATAAGTGAGGATACTTAGTTTCATCTCTTCTTCTCTTTCTCGTGTGGCCTCTTCTACTTCTGGTTCCTCCACAATACTTTGACCAAAGAGATCTTCTTGTTTCTAAGCTCCTTCTCTTTTCTATACAAAATGTCCACTGGTTCTTCTTCATGACTCACTTCTTGGCTCAACTCCAATGGCTCGTAACTCAAAATATGTGAAGGGTTTGGAACATATCTTCTTAACATAGAGACGTGAAAAATATTGTGCATGTTCGATAGTAAGGGTGGTATTGCAACTCTATAGGCAACATCTCCAACTTTGTCAAGTATCTCAAATAGGCCTATATATCTGGGACTAAGTTTCCCTTTCTTCCCAAACCTCATGATTCCTTTCATGGGAGCAACCTTTAAAAATACTTTGTCCCCAACATCAAATATGACCTCTTTCCTTCTAGGATCAGAATAATGCTTATGTCAATTTTGAACAACTAATAACTGTTTATGAATCTTTTCTACTGCTTCAGCTATTTCTCTTACAAATTCTGGACCAAGAAATTTCCTTTCTCCCATCTCATTCCAGTGAATTGGAGATCTACATTTTCTTCCATACAATGCTTCATATGGAGGCATTTCAATTGAAGCTTGATAACTATTGTTGTAGGCAAATTCTATCAGCAGCAAGTATTTGCTCCAAGATCCATGAAAATCTAACACACAAGCTCTAAGCATATCCTCAAGAGTCTGTATAGTTCTTTCTAATTATCCATCTATTTGAGGATGAAAAGCTATACTTAATGCCAGTTTTGTACCCATAGCCTCCTGAACCCTCTTTTAGAATTTTGAAGTGAATCTAGCATCTCGGTCAGAAATAATAACCTTTGGAACACCATGTTGTCTAAAGATTTCTTAAACATATAACCAAGCCAACTGATTCAAACTATAAGTCACTTTAATCGGCAGGAAATGGGTTGACTTAGTATATCTATCCATAATAACCCAAATAGCATCATGGCCTTTATTTGTCTTAGGAAGTCCAACTACCAAATCCATAGCAATCTCTTCCCATTTCCATATTGGCACATGTATAGGCTTCAATGTACTAGCAGGTCTTTGATGTTCAACTTTAATTTGCTGGCATATGAGACATTGTTCTACAAATTCAATCACATCCTTCTTCATACTTGGCCACCAATAATGCATTTTCAAATCCCTATACATCTTTGTAGTACTGGGATATACAGAGTAGGGAGTAGTGTGAGCTTCTATCAATATCTCTTTTCTAATTGTTCCATCTGGCACACACAATCTATTTCTATATCTAATTACCCCATCACTAGAAATTTGGAAGGCCACCTCCTTTCCAAACTCTATCTTAGTCTTTAAGCTTGTCAAATAGGGATTTGTATTCTGGCCTTGTTTGATTCTCTCTAAAATTGTAGGTTGCAAGGTAAGATCTGGTAATTTCTCCATTAAACCTGTAGGTACAATTTCTAATTCCAATTGATGCAAATCCATCAAAAGATGTTTCTGATCAACATACTTAAGTGACATAGCAACTAATGGCTTTCTACTTAGAGAATCTGCAATCACATTAGCTTTTCTTGGATGATAGTTAATTTCACAATCATAGTCTTTTACTAGCTCAAGCCATCTTCTTTGTCTCATATTCAGTTCCTTTTGGATAAAGAAATACTTGAGACTTTTATGGTCTGTGTAAATTTGACATCTTTCTCTATAAAGATAATATCTCCAAATCTTCAGTGCAAAAACTACTGCTGCTAGCTCTAAATCATGAGTACGATATTTCTTTTCATATTCTTTTAGTTGCCTAGAAGCATAGGTAATAACATTACCATTTTGTATCAGAACATAGCCTAGACCATTCTTTGAAGCATCATTATAAATAACAAATCCTCCTGATCCAGTGGGTATAGAAAGTATAGGAGCTCTGACCAAACGATTCTTTAACTCTTGAAAACTCTTTTCACAATTATCATCACAATGAAATTTCACGTTCTTTCTAGTAAACTGAGTCAATAAAGAAGCCAGCTTCGAAAATCCTTCCACGAACCTTCTAAAATAACCTGCTAATCACAAGAAACTACGAATCTCTGAAATATTTATAGGTTTTGACCAATTACTTATAGCTTCAACCTTCGTTGGATCTATAGAAATACCATTTCCAGACACTACATGACCAAGAAAGATAACTTTCTTCAATCAGAACTCACACTTCTTAAACTTTGAATGCAACTGCCTTTCTTTCCAGATCCTCAAAATCATTCTCAAATGCTCCATGTGCTCCTCCCTTTAGCACAAGTAGATCAAAATATCATCAATCAGCACTATAACGAAACTATCTAAGAAATCCTTGAATACTCTGTTCATCATATCCATAAAAGTAGCTGGAGCATTAGTTAAATCGAAGGGCATTACTAAAAACCCATAGTGTCCGTATCTCATCTTAAAAGTTGTCTTAGAAATATCTTCTTCCTTAATATTTAGTTGATGGTATCCCGATCTTAAATCAATCTTGGAAAATACCGAAGCACCTTGTAACTGATAAAACAAATCATCAATTCTAGGGAAAAGATATTTATTCTTGATTGTAACCTTATTTAACTCTCTATAATCAATACAAAGCCTCATAGTTCCATCTTTCTTCTTTACAAATAGCATTGGAGCACCCTATGGTGAAAAGCTTGGATGTATGAAACCCTTGTCCAAAAGCTCCTATAATTTTACCTTTAATTTCTTCAACTCCGCTGGAGCCATTCTATATTGTGCTTTAGAATTAGGAGTATTGCTAGGTAGCAAGTCAATAGCAAACTCTATCTCTCTATCATGTGGTAATCCCAGTAAATCTTCTGGGAATACCTCTGGAAATTCATTAACTACTGGTACTTCTTGTGGCTTCGTCCTAAGTTTTTTTCTAGTATCCATTACATTTGCCAGATAACCAGTACATCCTTTCTGAAGTAACTTCCTCGCTTTTATCGTTGAAATAATTGGTACCATTTTCTTTCTAGAAGACCCAAGGAAAGTAAACTCCTCTTCACCAGGTGGCTAAAATACTACTCTCTTACTATTACAATCAATGATATCATGATACTTAGATAGCCAATCCATACCCAAAATCACCTAAAAATCTTGCATATCCAACACTATTAAGTCTACCCATAACTGTGATGCCCAAGTTTCTCACATACATAATAAGCCAATAATAAAAATGTTCATATTACATAATAGACATATCATGAAACTAGTATCAATTTTATGATAGCTCATTTTGATCGTTAAATGCTTTCAATATGTCGTATTTTACTAATGGTTGTCAAAGTGTTCCC
>JXTB01000260.1:329906-355234 GCA_002914805.1 Parasponia andersonii
AATATGAACATGTTTATTATTGGCTTATTATGTATGTGAGAAACTTGGGATCACGACTTGGCCAATTGGCTAATAGTATAACCAACCGTCCTCAAGGAGCATTACCTAGTAACACTAAAATGATTTCAGGAAACAAAGGTAAGGAGTATTGTAATGCTATTACATTGAGAAATGGGAAAGGACGAGGGAGAAAAGCCTATCGAAGAGGTGAATGTTGATAGTCCCTTAACATCACAATCAAAGTCATATCCTTATAATCCACCATTGCCTTTTCCACAACGCTTTTAGAGTAGATTTGGTGAAGAAGAACACTAAAGATAATTCATTGAAAGAAGCTTCATTGATCAGTCACGAGGACTCTATCATTCATCCTTTTGATGTAGAGGCAAAGAAAGGACTAGAGGATACCAATGTTGTGGAAGTCCTACAATCTTCTTCTAATTGTGATCCGCCAATTAAAGTCATAGAGCCCTTCACTATCCTCCTCCAGCCACCACAAGCCATACAAGAAGGATTTTAAAAAGAGGGAAACAAAGAAGAAGAGATATGAAGATCATCATTTTGAAATGGGACTAAAAGGTGTGCTTGGTACATCTCACTTGACACTCTTCTCGGGTAAGCTTAAGTCAATATGGTCAGGGCAATTTAAGGAGATTAATATGTCTTCATGTGATGCAATTAAGGTGGAAAATGAGAGCTTGACTAAAAGAATATAGGTAAATTTTCAAAAGCTCAGAAAATATTTAGGAGGACAGTTTGATCAAGCTAAATCCTCCATTGCCTTAACCAATCCTCAATGAAGAGTGGCAATGTAAGCTAAGGATATTAAACAAGCGCTCCTTAGGAGGTAACCCAATCTTGTTGCAGATATAACATGTCACATAGTCCCATTCTTTCTAGGTGGTCCTCAAATACTTTGGTAGCCAAAGATTTGATAAAAGGATCAACAAGGTTCTCTGCAAACTCTAGCTTATTGCCATATCTCTTCTTAGAACAATTTCTTTGAGTACATGATATTTCTTTTCTATGTGTTTTCTCCTCTTGTGGTTTCTACACACTCTAGAGTTAGAAACTACTCCACTATTATCATAGTAGAGTGTTATAGGTTACTATGCTCCAAGTATTACCTCGAGATCTATTAGGGAATTATGAAGTCAGGACGCCTCTTTAGCTACTTTAGAAGCTCCTAAATATTCAGCCTCCATAGTTGAATCTATAACACAAGATTGCTTAATACTCATCCATATGATGGCTCGACCAACAAGAGTAAAAACTGAATCATAGGTTGATTTTTTAGAGTCTTTATCAGATTGAAAGTCCAAATCAGTATATCTAACAGGTGTTAGATTTTCTCTAGAATATAAAAGCATATAATTTTTCATTCTCTGAAGATACTTTAGAATATGTTTGACTGCAAGCCAATGTTCATGTCTTGGATTGAATTGATGTTGACATACAATCCCAACAGCATAACAAATATCTGGTCTTATCCAAAGCATAGTATACATGAGACTTCCCACTGCTGAAGCATAAGGAATATTTCTCATCTATTCTTTCTCTTCTTCTATCTTAGGAGAATTCTCATTAGACAGAGTAATTCCTTTACAAAAGGATGTTAAACCTTTCTTAGAATTTTGCATTGTAAACCTAACCAATATTTTGTCGATGTATGAAGCTTGTAATAAAGTTATGTGTTTGTTCTATCTGTCTCCTAGAATCTATATTCCTAGAATGTAGCAAGCTTCACCTAAGTCTTTCATATCAAACTATTATGCTAATCAGATTTTCACTAATGATAATGATCCAAAAACATTCCTAACGATTAGAATATAATCAATGTACAGTACTAGAAAAATTACTTTATAATTTAAAATTCTTTAATAGGCACAAGGTTCATCTGTGTTTCATTAAAAATCATTAAATCTTATATTCCAAGCTCTAGACGCTTGCTTGAGTCCATAAATAGATCTCTTAAGTTCACAAACTTATTTTTCTTAACTCTTTTCAATGAATCCCTCTGGTTGTATCATATAGATATGTTCATCAAGATTGCTATTCACGAATGCAATCTTGACGTCTATTTGCCATATCTCATTATCAAGAGATGTAGTAATGGATAAGAGTATTTGAATAGACTTAGCAATAGGAGAGAAGGTTTCTTCATATCGATACTTTCTTTTTGTGTATAACACTTTGTAACTAACCTCGCTATGAGAGTCTCCACTTTATCGTCTTTTTCTCTCTTTCTTTTATTGACCCACTTACACCAAATTAATTTTATTCCTTCAGATGGATCTACAAGTTCTTAGACTTTATTAGAGTATATAGACTTTATTTTGGATTCCATTACCTTTTGCCAGATATCTTTATCAAAATCATCTATTGCCTCATTGTAGGTGTAAGAATCAGATTCTTGGTCACAAGACTCTCCTATTCCTAACTATCTTTCAAATTGTCTTACAATGCTTCCACTACGATGAGGATCTGATGTGTGTTGAGTTTCAAGTGATTTATCTTTCCTAAGTGCATTCTCTATCTCATCTTCTATATATTGGTTGATAACATCATCAGTTAATTCTTAAAGAACTAATTCACAGTTGGGCTTGAAATCTTTCATATAGTTTTCTTCTAAGAAAGTAGCATTTGTACTCACAAATACTTTCTTTATTTCCAATACTATAGAAATACTACCCTCTTCTTCCTTTTAGGTAGCCTAAAAATAGACACAATTCAGATCATGATTCCAACTTAGTTGTTTTCCCTTTGAATGCATATATTGGATAACCCCAAATATGGATATGACACAAATTAGATTTTATGTACTTTCCATAGTTTAAATGGTGTCTTAGGTACTGATTTGGTAGGAACTTTATTTAGCAGGTATATAGCAGTTTCTAAGGTATAACCCCAAAAAGAAGCGGGTACTTGTGAATAACTGAGAATTGACCTAACTATATCCAAAAGTATCCTATTTATTCTTTCAACAATACTATTTAGTTGAGGCGACTTGGTTCTATGAGTTAGGATAGGATCCTATGGTCTGTGAGAAATTTAGAGAATTCCCAAACGAGGTATTCACTACCTCGATCAGATTGAGGGGTCTTTATTTTCTTTCCTTGCTGCTTTTCAGTTTCTACTTTGAATTCTTTGAACTTTTCAAAAGAATCAGATTTACATTGCATTAGGTAAATATAACCAAATCTAGAATAGTCATCTCTAAATGTAATAAAGTATTCAAAACCCCCTTGAACTTGAATATTTGTGGGCCTACAGACATCAGTGTATACTAACTCAAGACATTCTTGAACTCTAAGACCTTTTCCAATAAATGTTCTTTGGATCATTTTACCTCTCAGACAGGATCCACAAGTTGGTAATGATTTGACTTCCAACGAACTTAGAAGTCCATCATTAACTAACCTTTGAATTCTATATAGGTTAATATGACTGAGTCTTAAATATTAAAAATAAGTTTCATCATTAGTACTCATTTTCATTTTCTTATGTTAAGGTTCTACATGTTCAGAATCATTTTCAAGATTGTGGAATAAGATGCTTTCTGGTTGACTAAAGAAAAGATTATTCCTATGAGTACTAGTACAAATAAGACTTTTATTCTTTCTAGTAGAAACTTTATTATCAAAATGAATAAAATAACCTTGTCTCATCGAACAAGAAATAGAAATCAAATTTTGTTTAAACACTAGAATATAATAATGTTCCTTTATTTCTAAAAGTCTAAAATCATCGAAATTCAAAATAGCATCTCCCATTGCACGAGCTTCAACTATTGAACCATCTCCCAACCACAATATAAACTCTTCATTAGTGAACTTCCTAGTTTCCTTGAATCCCTACAAAGCATTACAAACATGGTCAGTGACAACCGATTCTATGTTCCAAGAATCGATAGAATCGACCACATGACAAGCCTCAATAAAGAACAAATTGTCATTATCTTGTTTGTCCTTGTTGTTATTATTGTTCTTCTTAAGGGTTAGGTAAATTTTGCAATTTCTCTTACAATGCCCATCTTCACTACAGTGGAAACATTTTCCCTTTGGTTTGGCATCATACTTTGTCTTCTTTTTCTTTCGAGCTAGAGAAGTAGGAGTCTTTTTCTTTCCTTTACCTTTTCCTTTCGACTTAGGTTGGAAGAATTAGCTTGAGCTATACTAGCCGCAACTGATCCTCACTTATTCTTCCAAAAAATATTCTCTGTAATTTGTAGATCTTTCATTAGGCTAGTAAGAGTATAGTCTTTTCGATGAATCTCATGATCACTCTTAAATTGATTGAATGTGTCTAAGAATGTGTTCAAAACCATGTCAATTTGGGTGTCACAATCAATTTTAGCTCCAAGGATTTCCAGTTCATTAATATATGCGATGACTTTCATCTTATGTTCTTGAACTAAAGTACACTTTTTTTGATGGAAATTCATGAATACATATGTAGCCTCATTTCTAGCTTGACAACCGAGGCTTACGAATATTTCGTCAACACTCAGTATCATGTCAACAACAATATCCATACTATGATGTTGTTTTTACAATATTTTGCTCATTGAGCCAAGTATATAGAACTTAGCCATCTTATCAAATTGCTTCCACTTATCATATAAGTTTCTTCATCGTTAGTGGAATCTGCAATTTGCTGAGCAAGACATGGAGTAGTGAGAACCTACTTATATTTATCAGCAATAAGTACTATGTCTAGGTTACGTTTCTAGTCTACATAGTTTTCACCATCTAGTATGTTTTGTGTGAGTAAAGTAGATAAAGGATTAAGTACCATATCTATTGAAAATAAAAAGACATTCCTTGTATAAGCAAACATCATATAGCATGTTTCAAACAATTAACATAATGTATTAATTGTACAATATGCAACGGAAGTATCCCTAAGACTATCACTTACAATCATAGTAATTTAACCTAGCACTGATTACAAGCTCCCTACAAGGGGTCATGCAACTAACTGGTTAAACTGAAATAGTTTCAATTAGTAAATAGATAGATTACTCTTATCCCATATTTCTAACTACCATTCTCTTTGGTCCTTTAACTGACTAATAAGAACTTATATAGGAGGATATTAATATTTCAAGTTAAGTATTTAACCATTGTTTCCGTAACTAAGCTTTCTATATAAGAATGTCTCCTATAGGCAATAGCCTTATATAGTCTACCTAGTGCCTTATCTTAAGAAGCTAATTTCTAGTATTACCCAGACGAAAAACCCTTCTACGGGAGCTCAACAACATTCTGAGGCAAGGTTGATCCTAATACATAATGAACCAATAATGGAGACCATAGATATCACATATTTTCTCACACTCAATATTTTATAATTAGGAATTTATAGATTTTACCCAGTAATCTAACTAGCTTAGTAACCTAAAATTAACTATGTAAGCATGTTCATATTTGTATGATAGTAGCTCTAATTTTCTATATGACATGTTAATATTACTAAAGATCATGTAATAATACTTAATTATTAGGCATGCTTACAACATTGTCCTAATAATATCAAAGCCATAAGTAGATAATTAATTAATTGTTAATGATTTATTAATTTTCAGCAATTTAAAAATTATTTAACATTTTAATAATTCAAATTGACAAGGTAATGTTTAATATTTAAATATGGTAGATATCGTTTAACTAATTGAATCTCCTTAAATATCTCAAATTTAAATTTCAACATTTACATCTTAATTTGAATTTAACTTCCTTAAATATCTCCCATTATCTCATCTGTCAGATATGAATTCAAAATTCAAATCTATATCTAATCTCACTAAATATTTACCAACCATAAATTCAAATTTGAAAATTTGAAAACATATTCTAATTTAAATTTAAATTTCAAATCTTCACAAATCAGTTTATCGAAATTTGAATTTGAAACTAAAAGATATTATCTCATAATATCTAATTTTCAAAATTTGTATTTTAAAATATTTCAAATTATTCAAACAATAATTAAGATATTTTGGATATCAATCATATCCATAATTCAAATGAAAATATCCTATCAATTCAAATTTCAAATAATTCAAATCGCATAAGGATTTAAAATTTGAATTTATCAATTTTCCTGAAACTATGGATGAATTAAATTAATTTTAAAATGAAAGTAATTAAAATCATGATCGAAACAGGAGGCCAGTACGTGAACGTCGGCCTCACGATGTTATGCGGCCACGCTCAGAACAATTACAAGGTACCAACAGGCTCGCATAACACTATGCGGCCTTGCTCGAGACAACTCCTTAGTGATAATGGGCTCACATAGCTCTCGCACATCAAATTCATGAGGCAGCACCCCAAGCGGCTAAGACACGAGAAGCCACCCGCGCAGTTAGCACGCAAGAGGCCACACGTAGGTCATGCGTGGATCGTATTTACAAGGCCAGCCGAGTCGTGCCTTTGCCGTATGGATGGGGTGATTCCACGGGGCATAGGAGGCTGGCCTGTTGTAGGCCAAGTGTTGATCGCATATGCTCAGCTACCCGGGCGTCCATCATAAAAAATATTATACGCATAGCCGCATGCATGAGAACATGCCCTCGCACCCTGCACATGGGTCACACACGCTAGGCTCACAAGGTAGGTGCACATGGCTCCTAGCATAGTTTTATCAAGACTTAAAAAAACAATTAAGGATCAAAATATTTCTACGCATAGTTTTATCAAGAACATACAGTGTGAACACATAGAAATCAAGAACATGCTGAAATAATCATTCAAACTTATGGAATTTATTGACCGTCATACATACCAAAGCGTACTCATAATATGAACAAGACCGAACATAATCAAACTTTCTAGAAATCATAAACATCAATCAACAAGAGAATAGATTGGAGTAAAATATACTGGATCAACAATAAGACCTTGCTCTGATACTAATTTCTGGTGTTGATTGGAATAAAATTTCAGAAAATATTTTCATAAAATCACTACCAAGAACACTATAGTTTTGTAAAATATAGAAATGTAACAAAAATGGACTTTTAAAATTTTTCTTTTACAAAACATTTCGGGTCGTGATCTAACATAAATTAACTCCTAATTTAGAAAAGAACAATATCCAGATTAACTCCACAATCTTCTTATCTCATTGTCTATTCTCGAAAGACATTTGATTGGTCCGGTAAGTGGTCACCTTCTTAATTCTTAACAAAGAGATCTACAAATGAACAAGAAGACAATCTTCTCGGACTAATTTCTCTGGGATGGCCGAAACACCAAGGATGTTGAATCCCTTAGGTTGGTCGATTTTCTCTACTATCCCTCTCTCTCTATTTTTGTGTGACACTCCTTATAAGGGGTGTTTCACATATAACTCATACATCTAGCATTTAGAGAACTTTTCTCTTAACTATAGAGAGATTAGTAAACCCTAATGGGCTTATTGGGCTTAATTGATTATTAAATAACTTTTGGGTTTTTAATTTGAGCTAGACAAAAGACTAGATGGATTTATAAAGCCCAAGCTCCAATGGACCATATACCTACAATCATAATTAACTCATAATTATGATTGAGCCTTGTCTATTAATATTGGGGCACACTACTATAGGCTCAATATTGAACTCTTGGACTAAATGTCATTTATTTTCTGTGAAGCTTATTACATAATAATTAGCCCGATCCATTTAGTATATACTATACATGTAGATGTACCCCTAATGCAATACCGTACTACCAAAGTGAAATTACAGTATTACCCCTCTAGCACCTATTTACCTTTGAGTTGTCATTTTTCATCTAAAGGATAATAGTTGACTATGATGTTTGTGTCAGCTTATACCAACATAATCAAATTAACATAGTGGATATTGGGGCACTAGTTTATATTATCTGAATACTTGAAAAAACTCAAAGTGATATTATACGCATGGTGTCCATCATAAAAAATATTCCACACATTTCATATACCTGATCTTCCAAGATACCGAAGTTTAAACCATAAATCGGAACTAGTCCTTTAGTAACTTAAAAAGACAAAACACATGAAAGTAAGTTTGTTAATTACTAGGACTAAGGTTTTCTACAATAGTGCTAGATTAGTGAAATTAGAAATTTGAGTTACGGCACTTAATTTTAAATTCTAATTCACTCGGTCCTATTCGATACTATTATAGCTTTCTTATAACACACTAGTATTTTTATTCGAAAACTCACTTTGATAATTGGAGACTTTATTAATCAAATAAATAACACTACATTTAATATCATAGTAAACTATTCCATCATAATATGTAGAATGCAAAAAATTTAATTTAGATATAATGAAATAGTGAACATAATGTCTCCCATATATGAATTCATTATACGAATAATTCTTTATTACTCATAACATATCTCAGAATCTTTAGATGTTTGCATAAGATAAACATACATATCACATATATATCACTGGGACATAAGTGAAATAGAAATTCATAACATGAAATTTATTAATAACAAATAGATAACAAATAATCCAATAAATATTCTTTATAATGTCAAAATATTAAAATGCTTTATAGGACATTATTCCAATAGAATAAAGCTTAAAAGAGGATGGCGACATAAATTTCAGGTATAGAAAATTAGAGAGAAAATACACCAAATTCCTAAAAGGAAAAGCTTGGAGTTAAAGACTTCTTGAACGATTCTTGGGAGAGATTCTTGAGACTTGAAGAGTTGAAGCTCATCTCTACAAGATTTTTTCTTTTCCGTTCTCTCTACCCTAATCTCTCTTGAAATTTGTATTAGGCACATTGTTAAATCTTGTTTGGATATTATGAACTTCTTATTGAGATTAATATGGATTCTACTATGCTTGTTTATATTTGATATTATAATTTGATTTTCTCTTTTTAATTTTTTGTTTTGATTATTTTGTTGATTATTAGTCTATTTTTTGTTGTTAATTTATTTATACTTTTCCATGGTTATTGCTTCTAATTTATTTGGCCAATTAATTAGTTAACTTTGGGAAGTGATTTTGATGCTCGGAGGAGAGATTAATCTCATAATCAAGAATTGAGAGGCATAATTTAGATTGTAATAAGACTAAGAGGAGATCAACGCCTAGATAATCACTTAGATATTTTGGGTAGTCTGGGTTATTATGAGATTGGGAGATGAACGATACCCTAACTTCCATTTATGAGCTTAAACTTAATGAACACCTAATTGATTGGGTTAGATAGGGATATAAAATAAGGTTAGTCAAGTGTATTATCTCATTTGACACTCAAAAAAGGTAATGACATGAGGTCAAATCCCTAGATTAGTGATTTAAATGAAATTATGCTGGTAATTACTCAATTTGATGAATTTAAGAGTAATTAGTCAAATTCAAATCCTTAGTATATTTGTGCATAGTAATTATCCATATTTTACTTATGATGTATTCTTTTGGTCTTTTTAAGTTTTTATTTTATATTCATTTAGCTTTTATGCCTAAATAAAGTTGAGTTATGATAATTCTGGTACTCAACAATAATTTAATACCTAATCTCTATGGATCGACCATTCTTGCCCTTATACTAGCTAGTTTTGACTTTTGTTAAGACATGCTAAGTTGGTTAATAGGAGGAGAAATATTGTAAAAAGTAAAATATGGTATTGGGCGTTTAAATCCAGCAACTAAACGTTGCAAAATTAAACTAGTAATTACTCAATTTGACAAACTTAAGACTAACTAGGCAAATTTGCAGGGACTTCTTCAGGGCATTATCCGGTTCCTTTGCATATGCCTAAAATTGCTGCTACTACTAGTGAATTTGTTGTAGCATGGACATCAGCTGATACTGATGTACCTCCTGTTGACTCATGCGCTACTCCAGAGACTTTAGCTGCTGTAGGATATCGTTGTTAGTGCTACTGCTAGATGCTGCAGCAGGTCTGCTTGATGAGGGTTGATGGGTAGACTCAGCTGGTCCTTCGTGGGCTATTTGGGCCACAACAATGGCATCTATTTCTCCCGTGTTGTGTAGCTTTTCTTCATTGACCAGATAAAGAGCACGGGCATTACAACAGATCCTGGTAATTAAGGATGGGAAAAATAGAGCCCATGATTTCCTCGCAGCACACGCACAAATTTTCCTATAAATCATCTGAGATTTTAGAAAATGGTACCAGACTTTTGCAGGTGGTTTCAATGAGCTCCGAAGGCATGTGTAGGTACCCTGGGATGAGACATTCCACTCGACTCCTGCTATAGCAACAGTCTCTAGCACCGTGAGTAGTTCAGATTCTGTGATGTCTTCGACGAATTTAGAGTACTCATCTACCGGATCCCCTAAATCAAAGATGGTATTGATGGCTTCCATGCTCAAGGACACCTAAACTCCTCTAATGTACAAAGTGTCCTCCTCTAGATTAGTCAGGTTGGCATAGAATTCGCGAACCAGAGGCACAATCGGGTCCTCTGGGTGAGCACATAATAGCTGCCAGTTGTGTTGGATGATGACATCTGCAATAAATGGCGACTACCCTAGTGGCGTATTATTGTGCCACACGAACCCTTTCTCGGCACTTAGAGGCCGATTTTGAATGTTCTCTTTATACCTTGCTTCGGCTGCTTCAGATTCGAACTTAACTACTTTAGAGGATTTACGAGCTACTCGCTTGATTCTCATTTCTCGTGCAACAGTTTAGTTTTTCTCTCCCAAATTTGAGCGAAAATGAAACCCCTCACCGGAATTGCTAGCGGCCATAAATGAAAAGGAGATTGGTTGCTATTGAAGGAGATTGTGTGGGGCTAGGGTCTAAAAAAGGGGGAAAAAGTTACCCCACTTTCTTTCTTATTGATATATATATATATATATTTAAATAAGGATCGTGGGCTAATAATGGTTTCATGGAAGACTCCACTTCCACACATATCAGAACTGCTGCCCAAAAACAGCGACCCACTTTCCTTCTTCTCTTTTTATTTTTATTTTTTTTTATTTGACTAAGTTGTCAACAAGTATGATCTTAATACATGTACATATAGTATTACTTTCATAAATATATTCTTTATCCATTTAGCACACCCAGCTCTCTATCTGAGGGTATTCAACCTTTACACTGCATTGGGATACTTCGATAAGGATTAATGTAATAAGATACATGTAAATGCACATAACGTAATGAATGAGTATGTTACTATAAAAGTGGTATTTCTGATTTCTAGATGCCTAATCTATAATTAGAACATCTTTATTATTGGTTAAGTATCCATGTTAGAATCTTCGGCACCATATTAAGGAGGTGGTTTCTGCAAATCTGGGACTGGCTAAATCTTGATCTTTAGATCATCAAAAAGTTAATCTTAGCCGTCAATAATTGACTCATGATGCAAAGGGTGGTGTCACAATGCTATTTTTGGTTGTACGGCACCAAAACGGCGCGAGAATTGGAATTGAGGCGCCACTTTTGATGCTACAGCGCTACTTTTTTGCTAGTTTGGAGCCTCAGATTCCTGGTTGTGCCATTTCTTCGTTTGAACTCTGATTTGCTTTACTTTCATTGCGTTACAACCAGTCGGATTCAACTTCAATTATAATTATTTCAAAAACCCATCTGTGACATATGAGTTCACCTTAATTAAAACAATAAGAAAAATAGTTGAAACAACTTAATTTAAATAAGAATACGTCAAAAACTTAATGCCTAATAGTACTAAATAACTCCAATTTTATAGAGTTAACATTCACATATTAAAATAAATGAGATCCCACAATTTAAGGAAATCAAATCTTTTTAGTTATCGTTGTCAATAATGAGTATTTAAATTAAATATGAGATAATTAATTTAAATAAATATAAGATTTAATTAGATATTCTGTGATAATATATAAACTTTTCAAATTCAAATATTTGGTTAGATATTTTCCAAACTATTTATGTAATAATTAGTTGTTAATTTGAATTTGAATTTGATTTGAATTCAAATTTAGAGATATTCTAAGGGATTTAAATAGTTAAATCTTCTACTATTTAAATTTGAAACTTGTGAAGATTTCAAATTAAATTTAGGAAGAATAACTTATCTTTCCAAATCTATTTGAATTTAAATTTAGAATTTTTTAACTTTGAAAAGATTAAAATCGATAATTCAAAATTATGAGATAATTTTAGATTTGGATAAATTTAGAACTTTTTATTTATTTTTAATGTGAATAAGAATGATGACTAGATATTATGAGATGGATAATATTACTATGTGAATAATTGGATAATTAATTTGTAATTTGAAATTCGAATCTTGAATTCAAATATAGAGATAATCTAGAAGAGTTAATAAGATTAAATTTTCAAAAGATTATTGATATCAATTATTCAATAATTAATTCAAAGATTTGAAATTCAAATGTTGAGTTTAAATTTGAAAAAATTCTAACAGATTTAATGTGATTAAATCATTAGTTAATCAATGTTAATTGTATGATAATTAATTTTAGATTTGAAATTTAAAAGTTAAATCTAAATCAATAGGTATTTATAGAGATTTAATTTGATTAAATCATCTATATTTCTAGTTTAAATCTTATGAAGATTTTAATTAGTAAACATCTACATTATCCAATTGAAATTAAAATAAAAAATTTACATTTTATTTTAATGAGATTAAAATATTGATTTTATTAAATTTTGCCAATACTTGATTATTATATGAATAATATTGCGTGCATATTCTATATAGAGTATTTAATTACACGATCTTAGTAACATGTCATATAGGATAGTAGAGCTACTTATATGCAAAATATGAACATGTTTACATAATTGATTTTAGATTACTAAGTAAGTTAGATAACTGTATATAATCATTAAATTCTTAATTTTAAAATATTAAGTGGGAGGAGGTATGAGATAACTATGGTCTCTATTATTAGTCCATTATATAAAATATTACGTACTAGGACGAGCCTCGCCTCAGAATCTTGCTGAGCTCCCATAACAGGGTTTTCATCTTGGTAGTACTAGAAATGAATTTCTTAGGGTAAAATATTAAGTGGACTATATCAGGCTTATCACTCATAGGAGACTATTTTATATAGAAGCTTTAATTACTGAAACAATGGTTACACACTCAACTTGAAATACTGATATCCTCCCGTAGGAGTTCTTATTAGTAGAGTAGAGAATTAAATTAAATAGTAGCTAGAAATATTAGATATGAGATATTTGTCTTATTTTCTAAATGAAATTGTTCAGTTTGACTTGTTAATTCATGACTTTCCGTAGGAGACTTATAATTAATAGAAAGTTGAATTACCATGAATATTAGTGATAGTATTAGGGATATTTCACTTGCATATTGCAGATTTTATTTTACATTATATCAATTATTCAAAATACTTGTTACATGATGTTTGTTATTATATGGATGTTTGTTATTATATGGATTTTTTATTTTCGTTCAAGTAGATATGTCCTTAATTCTTTTATTCACTATACTCACACACACATAACTTGTATAGCAAAACTATGTTGTCTGGATTAATATATCGTAGATTTAGTACTTATGACTGATATGTTATTAAGTTCTTACTCTTATATGTCCGTCCACATTCGCTAGTAAAACTAGTGAAGAAAAATAGAACATACATGTAGTCGGAGAATTCCTAAAAAATTCAAGGAATTCAAACCACTACAATATATGCTAAATCTTAATGAGATACTTAATGAACATCTTCACTGAGCTAAAGTAGCTAAAGACGAATTTTATAATCTATAGCTAAAACAAAAATGTTTCGTATATAGCACTGAAGGATATTAAAAGAAAATTGTTAGGGATATCTATACAATACTCGATTGGAAAATAATAACTACTTATTGTTCATTAACTTATTTTAGTGGATGACTTAATGAATCTTGGACATAATTCAAGAATCATTAACCATATTTGCATGTTTATTGCAAAGGGTTCTAGGAAACCAAGGGGGCTTAGTAAAGGCAAATTCACTAAAAGTAAGGGCTACAATAGCTATAATATCTGTACTTAAAATGAGAAATATTTGAATTCATATTTGATGAATTGATGATTTAGGACATTAAAAATTGTCAAGTATTTAAGAGAAATTTAGTTTTTGTTTCATATTTGATGAAACAATATTATTCTATTTGTCTTAAAGGCGAAGTTTGCACGTAAAAGAATAATATTCTTAACTGCATTAAATGACACTTTTATTGACCTAAATTATTCTTATTTATGTGACACTAATAATGATGAGAATAAACATGATAATGCTAATCCTAAGAAAGTAAGTAAGTACTAAGAATAAGACATATTTGTATTTTGGTCATATTAACCTAAATATGATCGAAAGATTGGTTAAGGATAGACATCTAAATCTATTAGAAGCCAAACAAATACCAATCTACAAATCCTATTTGGAAGGTAAAATGGATGAAAGGTCATGTATTAGAAAAGTTCTATGAGTGCAAAGATATTTAAAATAGTACATATTGTTGTTTACAGGCTCTTGAGCAATAAAGCCCAATGAGGTTTTGAATATATCATTATGAATGATTATTCAAAATTTTGTTATATTTACCTAATGTTACTACTAATTGAATTCTTTCGAAAAGTTCAAAGAGTTGCAAGTGGAAACCAAAAAGCAATTAAGAAAGGCATAAAGACTCATCGATTAGATTGAAGTATTGAATACCTCTATAAAGAATTCATAGGAATATCTCAAGAACAATGAAAACTTTTGGATATGATTAAGTTGTTCAATTGTTCATTATACAAAATCTTTTAGGATATGTCTCAGAGATGGTGATATGCCTACTACCAGAGTTCCATCTAAATCAATATCAAAGACACCATTTTCAAATATGGAGGATATAAAGCTAGTATATGTCATATCCATATTTATGGATGTCTAGCATATGTGCTGAAAGGGAAATGACTAAGTTAGTATGACAATTTGAATTGTATCAATTTATAAGAAACCAAAAAAAAAATAGAAGAGTGTTTCTTCTATAGTATTGAAGCAAGAAAGTATTTGTTAAAGCAAATGTCTCTTACTTAGAAGAAAACTATATGAAGTATTTAATCCTAAAATAAGTTATTTATGGAGGAAGTAACTAATGATTTAATCATCCTATCTACGAAAGATAAAATAGAGTAAGTACATATGAAAAATAAATCACTAGAAGATCAACATGTATCATATATTGTGAGATACTCTGGTAGATATTTAGGAGTTGGAGAGTTTTATAACCTAGAATTTGATTACTTTATATACAAAGAGGAAATAGATGATGTTCATATAGATCTCTAGCAAAAAGCAATAGAATCCATATTTAAGTCCATGCGTTCTAACAAAATCTGGGATCTTATAGATCCACCTAGAGGAGTAAAAATTTTTAGGTATAAATTAGTCTATAAGGGAAAAAGAAGAATAGGTGGGAAAGTAGAGACTTTCAAGGAAAATTAGTTGCAAAAGGATTGTATACAGAAAGAAAGTCTATTTTGTTGTTATTCAGTCTATTGATATACTCTTTTCCATAGTTGTATCTCTTGAATATGTCATATAACAAATGGACATCAAGATGGCTTTTTAGAATAGCAATCTTAATAATTGTATCTAAAAGGTACAACCAGAAGGATTCATTGAAAAGTGCTAAGAAAGTAAAGTTTGTGAAAATATAAAGATCTAACTTATAGACTTAAGCATTTATCTAGAATTTATCGATTTGATCGATATATAGACGAATCTTGTATCAATAAAAGATTCTGGTAAATAAGGTGATTTTCTAGTTTAATATATGGATGATATATCAATCATTAAGAATGATATAGGATGACTATCATCAATAAGAATTTGATTAGCACAATAAAATGATATTTATTATGCTATTTGGATAGTAAGTTGCTACTAATTCAATCCAGAACCTGAATGTAGAATTATAATTAAGTGTATCCTTAAGTATCTTCAAAGAAATAGGAACTATGTGCTTGTCTATTCTGAAGAAAGGTCTGAGTTTTGTTAGATATATTAATTCAGATGCTTGATCTAAAAATATACTTTGAAGGATCAACTTTTTGTTATGTGTTAACCCTAGTGGGGAGAAATTATAGTGAGTAAAATAGCCTTTATAGAAAATCTTACTGATTTTACTAAATCTTTGACAATCAAAGTATTTGAAGATTACCTAGAAGGAATGGGAGTAAATGATATATTACATCTACTTTAAAGGGCAGATGAGAGAATGCTAGGAATATACCCTAGAAAACCATTTCTTTGTTAGGCAGTTTAACAATGTATATTGGATTTAAGTGCTATTTATTTGTCATCAATAAATTCCATATTATGTCCTAATTATAAACATATGATGTTTATATTTTCTATTATACAAATATCTCAAAGTTTCTATGATTAGTAATAAGTAATTAAGAATTGTTCATGTAAAGTGTTCAAATGTAAGAGACCAAATTCTTTATTTTCTTATGTCTAACTAAAAAGTTTGTATTCTAGAAATAAAGATGGAATACTTTATTTTGCCATAGAGTATAGTAATATATATTTCAATAGGATTGATGAAGTTTCTAATCGTCGAAGTGTTTAACTTCGGATAGAAACACTAATGCGTTATAAAATGTTATAAGTGCATTGAACTAGACCAAGTGAAATTTGAATTTAAAGTTACGTGTCGTAACTCAATACTATATCTTTCACTAATTTACATTATTGCAAGATTACCTTAATCCAAGTGATTGTTAGACTTACAATCATGAGTTTTATCTTTTTTTACTTACTAAACGACTAGTTCTATTCTATGGTTCGAACTCTGGTAGCTTGAAAGACAAGATCTGTGAATTGATGAGAATGCCCTTTATGATTTGGACACCATGTATATAATATCACTTTAAGTATTTTTAAGAACTTGGTTAATGAAAACCAGGAGCCAAGTATTCACTTTGTGATTTTGACTGTGTTCGTATGGGCAGTTACAAATAGCATAGTCAATTATTATATACTAGATGAAAAATCGCAACTTAAAGGCAAATATATACTGGAGAGATAATACGGTAATTTCACCTTACTAGTATGATATTGCATTAGGAGTATATCTGCAGGTATAGTATATGTTAATGGATCAAGTTAATTAAAGTGTTAATTACCTTCACATAAAATATATGATATTGAGTCTAAGAGTGCAATATTGTGTCTAATATGAAGTGCCCTAATATTAATGGACAAGACCCAGTCATAATTAAGAATTAATTAGAACTTTGGCTAATTAGCTCATTGGAGCTCAAACTATTTGGATCCATAAGATTCTCTGTCTTGCTCACACATAGCTCAATAACTAATTGAATGGTCAATTGGGCCAAATAAGTCCATTAACGTTTACATCTTTGTAATACTTAAGAGAAAAGTTCTCTTAAGCCTCTATACAGTAGCCACTTGCCTACTACATATATGATAACTGTACTTAATGTGATATAGAGAGAAAAAGAGATAGTGAGAGAGCAAGGTCACCGTTGGAGAAATCTTGAGATCGTTCATGGCTACCGAGGAAGAGATACCCATGGTTATAGTAATGTAATCATGAAGAAGTAAGAACGTGCAATCAAGGAGAAGACTAAATTCTTTATTTCAAGGAAAACCCCTAAATAGTTTTGAAATTCCTAAAATTTCCCCAAAAATCTCTCTTCCTCTTACAATTCCTCTTCTTCTTTGCACATCTTCAATGTGTAGTGCCCAAATTAGCTATCGGCATCGATAAAAGCACGACTTTTAGCCAAAGCACTACCCCTACAACAAGATGAAGCTGTGTCGTCCTCCCCCTGGCGATGGCATGCCACCTATTGCAAGAAATTCACATGCGTGGCTATTCATGACTGTTGCCACTCAATGCCAACCATCTATTTTTTTGGCAAGCAAAGCCTTCTCCAAGCAAGACCTAGCCCTTCATCACCATTAATTTCCAGCGGGCTAACTCTAGTGACCACTTGAATTTGTTTGGCCATTTTTTCAACAAAAATGTGGCATCTATGTAATTACTTTTGTAGAGTTCAACCATTGTTAATGAAACTTTATGTGATGACTATAGGATTTAAGATAAGAGAATGAGTGGTAATGTTGTACGGAATGGATGAGTGGTTTGTGTAAAAATTAGCTTGGAAATTGTGGCATTTGTGCAAAAAATAATCAAAAAGGGAAATTTTGTACGTTTTAGAATTACTTGCTAATAAAGCCAAAATTTAGGCTCGGGCCTCGAAACTTAAATTTGACTACGAATATGGACTAAATAAGATTAAGATACGAGTTTTGATGTATGGCATCGATATGTTTTTGTAATATCAGGTCTATCCTATAATATGACTTTTATTTTTCATGTGTTTAAAATATATGGTTATGATAAGTGAAACGGTTATGCACTAACAAAATTTTTGTAAATACGGTTGCAGTGGAATACGCACATGCAAGCCAAGTTGGACTACATGCCTAATGAGAAATAAATTTTCATGCATTTGTATTTATATGTAATTAGTATAATAATGTGATTAAGTATGTCTATTTTTATTATTATTATTATTAGTGTCGTTATTATTAATATAATGATAAAATAAGTATGTCGTGCGTGAAGTTTTGATTCCACAATTTTTTTTATGTATATATTAATATATAGATTTTATTTTATTATGTTACTTGTGTATAGATATTGATTAGTATTTACTTATTATTTCAAAATAAATAAATAAAATTCTAATTTAGTCAAAAAATGAGAAAAGGGAAGTTTCCCACAACTTGATGAAACCTAGTAATAGGTTAATACGTTATTTTTAAAAAAAAAAGAAGAAAGAAGTGATATGATAAAAAAAAAAAGAAGAAGGAAGTGATCTGATTAAAAAATAAAAATAAAAAAAACATTTTTTTATTTAAAAAAAAACCTTAGCCGAAAACCTATATATATATATATATATATATATC
Organism: Parasponia andersonii; assembly: GCA_002914805.1. Classification (NCBI taxonomy): domain Eukaryota; kingdom Viridiplantae; phylum Streptophyta; class Magnoliopsida; order Rosales; family Cannabaceae; genus Trema; species Trema andersonii. The sequence goes on from JXTB01000260.1 coordinate 348,856, forward strand.
TCTTTCTCATAAGAATACAATTAGACCTCCTTCTAAATTTTTCTACCTATCTTTCTCTCATAGTTCAAGTATTTATGATTTCAAGAGTTTTTGCTTAGTTTTCTTCAATTTTCAAGAAGAAGGTAAATATTTAAAAACACTCGTTTCTTTGAGTTCATTATTTTTATTACTGTTAGATCAAAATTCAACCTATGATATGTAGGGCTAGAATTTTTTTTTTATAATCTGAAATTTTAAAAACTTGTTTATTTATATGTTAGATTATATTCTGGAAATTTTTATGATCATAGGGGTTTATTTGTATTAGTTATCAAATTTTTTATTTATATTGTCCTTAACATCAATGAATCTGATAGATTTAATATTTCTGATTATTAACATTCACAACCCATGCTATTGAAATCTTTTCAACTTGAAATTTTTACTGAACGTTTATCAATGTGTAATTAGGTTTTCCAATTATTTTCACGAGTTTTGAAAATTTCTACAATTAAATATGATTTTCTAAATCTTTATTGTTTTGCTGATTTTGGTGCCGATATGAATCCTGATGTAGAATTTCATGAATTTAAAGTGCTATCTAATGGTTTATTTTGGAGTCTATAGTTTTTATACATGTTTTATATTGTGCAAAAAAAAAAAATACGTACATAAAGTCTCAGATTATTTTGATTTAACAAAGAATCTATAAAATTCTATCATTGTACATTGGTTTTCAATTTAACAGTTTTACTGGGTTACAATATTTGGATTCAAAATTATGAAAAATATATTAAATCTTTTTTATAAATTCTGATATTTTTTATGGATCTTTGTTTATATGTCTTAATGAGTTATGCAAATTTTAGGATACACTGAATTATATTTTTGAATCTAAAATTATTTAAATATGCCTAGGTTGTTGAATGTTTACAGATTTAGTTTTGTTATGAAAATTATTATGTTATTTTATGTTATGGATATTTTTCAAACATATAAAATATGTTTCTTAAGAGCAATGATAGCATGTGTTAATATTTTTTTATATGATGAATGGTTTTTTTGGCATAAAAAATAAAAAATAAGGAATAAAGAAGAGGCACGTGATTTCAACAAGGTTAGTTGTGTGGTATTTCACTACAAAGGCTTTCTAAGGACTTGAAGTAAGTAAATCTCACCCTATATATTTTTATGTATATTTACATACTATTATGTGATGTTATTATGATCATTATGATATGTTATTATATGCTATGCTATATTAGTTTGCATATTAATTATGGCATGAGTATGCACAAGTATTGCATAAATTGCACAAGAGATTATGATTTTCAAAGAATGATTTTTCTAAAGCACTATGTAACCATATTTTGTTCAAAGAAGAATATTTTTATTTAAGTGTGTGTTAAGTTCTTGAAAGGAGTATGTGCACCTGACTGAAAGACCTATAGTCACCATGTTAAGAACAAATGTTTAAACTGTGATACTAGCCATTGTAGTATGATAGCTATATGGGATTCGAATAGCTACAAGGTCATATGCTTGTCATGACTCTATGTTTATGGCTCATCACTTCTGATAGACTTGGCATTACACTATGTTGAGCTCAAATACGAAAGTTTTATGCAATAGTAACGTTTATGATTAAGATGTTTTTCAAAGAAGAGGTTTCATAGTTATGATTCTTAAAATGCATTATTCACATAACACGACATTCATTACATGCATGAGATTTACTTACTGGGTACAAGCTCATCCCATTCTTTTAAAATTTTTAGATGAGCAATAGATTTTTTGAAGGTTGGCTGGCAGCGGCGGTGGATTCCCTAAACGGCGTTAGGACGTTTTTAATCGACTTTAAGTTTTATTTTCTTGTATTTGGCTTTTAGATTAAAATTAAGTGCTTTTATTTCATAGGTTATTTTGAGTATTAAGTTTTTGTTTTCGATGTTTTAATAAGAGGTTGTTTTTTTTAGTTTAAATATTTATTTTTATTTAAAAAAATTATTACCGGATCTTTTTTCTATTTTATTTTAGAAGATGAATACAAAAATTAAATATTTTTTAGCTTAGGTGCATACCTAAATTAGGGGATGTGACAATTTTGAAGTGGCACGAAATTCAATAAGCAATGCTCAGGATTTTATCTAGTTTTGCGTGTCATAGGCCGAGTTTTGGTCCGGGGATCAAATTAATCAAGTTATATATTTAACTTAGCTATTTTAGACGCTAAGAATTTAGTCGTGATATCTATTTCTCAATTTGAGGCTTCGTTGAAAAAGCCATCACTCAAAATAAGCATTCGGCATTCAAAAACGACCTCTGAGCAACTAAGTGACCAACGGAAGATTCTACGGGCGTCGATAGCTTAACATAGCTATCAAGGTGAGGTAAAAGTTCAACTAACCAGTTTTATACCTATTTTCTTTTAAAATGTGCATTATGATCTATTTAATAAAATTGTCGATTTTCTTGAATTTATTTGATTTGACTGGATATTTAGTGAACCTGTGAACTATTGAGATCTATTGGATTATTTTGGGATTAGATTGTATGGTTTTTATGCAGGTTTAAAATTTTATTTTTGAAAAAATAAAGTTGTTATATTGCCCGATTTTCAATAAATCCCAGAATAATACCAAATGAGTTTTAAAGCATAATTTTCTTGATATACATGATGCATTTTTATTACACACTCTATGACATGTTGTACCTATTATAGGATCATACACTTGAGTTCTATTTTTATATCATAGTATTTTAGATTGCTGATGAATTGCTCTAGTGCTAGGTGAGAGACTTAGGCCCCTATGCAAGATTTATTAACACACATCTAGGTAGTGTCAGATGCCAAGTACCTCTAATAAAAAAGTATTATAGGACTGTAATGGGAGGATGAGAGCTCATATATATACTTGGTTGATTTATGATTTATATAACTATATGGTTTTGGTTTTGGTTTTGAGTATGTGATTACTTTTGATCTCGATTGTTTTATAAAATTAATTTATAAGTGGATTTAGAAAGGTACTAACTATGCAGATGTAAAAAGTTGTATTCATTTCAAAAAGGTAATTGAATTTCTATTAAGCATGTGAATGCTTACTCTTTATCTTTTTCTCTCTCAGGTGGTATGCAGTATGACTTGGGCAACTCCATAGTTGAGTGATTATGAGAAGAAACTTATTACAAGTTTAGTATTGGTAACTAACCATATCGGCTTTTATGAACACATTGGTTTTTGAAAAAAGTAATTGAGTTTCTTGCTGGGCCTTGTATGCTCACCCCCTTGTTTCTCCCACTCAAGTGGTGTCTAGTGCGATCTTGATAATCCGGAGGATTAGAGGCATTTTGAGAGTAGTATATTGACTTGGTAATGCAAGAACTTTTAATCCAAGCTTAGTGGTTTTGTTGTTGTTTTCGGATTATTTAGACCGGATAGCATAAACCAAGAATGCTATTTTGAATTTGTTTATGGACTCTATATGCCAGATTGATCCTTGGTACTTGTAGTGGATGATAATGATGCATGAGTAACTATTTGGATTTTAGTTTTATAATTATTATTTAGTCAATGTTAACGGTGATTATGAACAGTGGGACAGGCTCACTTAGGTTCACTTGATGGAATTCTGATTATTTTTACAAATAGACTATTTTCTAAAGTTATAACTTTTAAGACTTTTTCCAACTAAATAAAAAAAATTTCAATCATAGTAAAATTCTTCTTTCGTGACTTGCATGGGATTTGGGTCGTGACATCCTCAACTTAATACACTTTGTTTTGCAACCAACTAAAGGAGTTCTTGGATTAATACCTAAAATATTCCAAATTCATCATCGTTAGCCAAACAAAAAAACGAGAAATAACAATTTATTTGTCCACACACACATATACATTTATAATTTGGGAAGACTAAATCATGAAAATAGGTATGCCGAAAAAGATTCCATTATCATTCGCGTTTTACATCTCAAGTCAAGAAACAAACAATGGTGCCTTTGTGCTTTTCGGAAAGTGACCAAACCACGTTTTCTTCAACTTATTTTTCTTTACATCTACACAACCAATGGCATTTTATCTTGACAACTTCTTTTGCCATATTGGTGGCCCCCTTTCGTTTTATTGATGTTTCACTTCTTTATTTCTCTTAATTTATCTCCATGATTAACGATCACTTTTTTAAAAAAAACTTTTTGAATCACCAGTAGGCTTGTTTGTTTTATTATATAATTGTTATAAATTAAGTACAGTTGATTATCTGCTTTTTGGCTACAGCTTGTGTTCTATAATAATGCCGCGTTTATTTTTTTGTTTCGTAATCAATTATTTATTTATTTGGGATTAGTACTTTTACAAAGAAGATCTAAGAAATGCTTTTAACCCCTGATATCAACTTTTTATATTAGTAACTGTTTATTGCTATTTATAATTAAGCAATTGAGGTTTATATAAGGTCTATTATGCGTGTACACTAAAAGCATATGGAATGCACCTTAGGACTCTCTGACATAAAATATTGCGCTACATAATAATACTTTACTTCTTTTCTTTATCTATTTGTAGTTTTATTTTGACCGTGTATAATGAATTTGGGGACTTCATAGAAATTTATTCACTTTCTAAATGATTTGTGGTCATACTACAAAAAGAAATTGGTTATCACGATACGTGTACGGACACGCCATAATAGCATAGACGATATTACGGTGCCTAACAAGTGCTATGACAAATACTAGGACAACTATGGCGCTTGTCAGGCCCTATGATCTTGATAGATTTAGCGGTGCTTGATAGGCAACGTCATGTATCGAATACATGGCGCCTAAAAGGTACCATGGTATATATTTCTCAGCGACTCTAAGGCACTGAGCTATGGGCCATACATAAAGCCCAGACCTAGCTAAAATCAGCTCGTGACCATTTTTCTTCCTTCCACTTCGAACAGCTGCGGCCAACACTACTTTTCCTTTATTTTCACCATTTTTTCTGGCAAACAAGATATATTTAAGTTTTTAAATTCATTTTAATCACTAAATTTAGAATATCCATTATTTTAATCACGATTTTGATCTATTATTTTATATAAATTTCATTTTTAGGTTATATATGAGAGAGTTTGAATTTAGAACCCTAATTTATTAAATGGAAATTTCTTGAGAATGCATTATAATCTTTACTCTTATAAGTGTTAGTTAGATTATTCATTTACTAGAAATCATATTTTTGGCTATATTATAATATTTTACTATGAGTTAGTCCTAATTTATGATATTATGGTTTACTATTTTGTTGATTGTAGGTATTGATATACCCAATATTTTTTTATTTGTTTTAGGTGAAGTGTGAGTTCATTTACTTATAAAAAATTTCAAATTAAAGGTATGCTCTATTACTTTCTACCAATTTCATATTTATTTTCTAGAAATCATAATTTGGGTTTTTTATTTCCATACTTAGTTTCAATTAATCAAAATTTATGTTATTTTAATTCATTGTTCTGTAGTTTTTAGAAATTTACATATTCAATTTTTTTAATTGTTTTAGGTGAAGTCATGTGTAGCTTGACTTGAGATCATAATTTCTACCAATTTCATATTTTAGATATTGTGAAAGTAAGTTAACTTGAGATCTTAGATTTAATTTCAATTTTTTATTTATTAAAGTTTTTAATTTGCATATATATTAATTTCGTATTTATGAATTTTCAATTTTAAAATGTTGTGAATTATAGATATTGAATTTTTTTAAACATTTAAATTAGCAAATTGAGCGAACTGAGGTATGTTTTCTCAATTTTTTCTTTTATTTACGCATGTCATTTTCTACATTGGTTATTTATTAGTATTTTAGAACATTTCATCTAGATGAGATATGATATCATATAGGAAATTATACGTTGTGGTAATATAATGATATTATAATTGTGTGTAATTGCTTGAGTTTGTTAGTTGTGTTGAATTGAAAAACATGTTATGTTCATTATTTTGTCATATGTTATATTTGGTTGATTGGCAATTTGTTTGTAATAAAAGAGACTATTTAAAAAATAAATTAGGTTCTTAATTTAGTAGTACTTAGAAATATGAGAATAATTTAAAATAAGGGGCAATGTATAACTAGTGGTTTAGGTACTCAATTAGTTAGTACTAGAAATAGGAAAAATTATATACAACTATTTATGGTAATCAATTTAATTAGTTTTTTATATTAGTTGTTTAACCTTTGTTTTTTTTTTCAACTGTGCTTAGAATGGAGAAGGAATGAATATTGGCAGATAGACTATCGACCAAGTGTAATGCCTAAGATTCTCACATGCATAATAGGCCAATAATAAACATGTTCATATTGCTTAATAGACATATCAAGTGACTAGAATCAACTTTACAGTAAATTTCT
>JXTB01000260.1:356723-371705 GCA_002914805.1 Parasponia andersonii
AAAGAGTACAATGGGAATTTCAATAAAGTTTATGCATGAAACATGTTCACAAGCATGCATGATCTTTACTTACTGAGCATTAGCTCATTTAGTTTCTGTGATGCAGGTGAGGACATTTTTGATGTATAGAATTGCTAGTTGGCTAGCACGCTTTCTTGTCGCCATGATCATACTGATGTAGACGAGCTTGACTTATGGGTGGTGTTTTATTTGTATTTTGTTATTCTAGTATGTTGTAAATATTACTACTGATGGCAAGATAAACAGATATGGAGTTTTTAGTTGTATATTTTGTAAAGACACTTTCAAAAAGTAATGCCACGTAGTTTCTTTTGTTTTAGAGCTCGAAAAGCTTAAATTTGGCCCACCTTTTTGCAAAAACTAAAAATATGGGTTATAAAAGAGTAATGCTTCCTAATTTGACCTACATAGTCATATAGTTAAGCCTAGGGGGTTGTAACACCAAGTATAGAAAGAGAGTTGACAGCTTTTTGGAGTTTGCTCTTGAAAATGTCAAAGATTCCAATTTAATTCCATGTCCATATAATAAATGTGGAAATTTGCAAAAGATAGGTATTAAAAGGATAAAAGAACACTTATATTTCAATAGAATAGATCAAAGTTACAAACAATGGATTTGACATAGTGAAAAAGTTCCAATGACCGGATTTTTGTCAAAAATGAGTATAAGAAATGATTATGAGTTAGATTTAAATGATATTCCTTTTGAAATGATTGATGATGCACAATATAAAACAAATATAGATCCTATTATGTTTTAATCATTACCTAATAATGTTGAGAAACCGGTCTATCGGGGTTGTACAAAATTTACAAAGTTGTCCGCACTATTGAAATTGTATAAGTTGAAAGTAAGATATGGATGGAGTGATAAGAGTTTTTACGACTTATTAGTTTTAGTACGAGAGATGTTGCCAAATGACAATAAGATGCCACCTTCTTTTTATGAGGCCAAAAAAACTTTATATTTATTGGGTTTGCAATATGAGAAAATTCATGCTTGCTTAAATGATTGTATTTTATATTGAAAGAAATTTAAAGATGCAATTTCTTATCTAGTATGTGGTGAGTCTAAGTGGCAATAAAATAAGAATTCTAAAGAGATAAAGATTGGAACCCCTGCTAAAGTTTTATAGTATATTCCTCCAATTTTTCATTTTGCCTATCTATTCCGAAATTATGACCATGCTAAAGATCTAACATGGCATGCAAATGAGAAGATAGAAGATGGTAAACTTAGACATCCAGGATTTATCGGCTTAGAAAATAATAGATTATAAGTGGCTTTCTTTTGGAAGTGATCCAAGAAATTGTCGTCTTGGTCTATCTATAGATGGTATTCATCCTCATTCAATTCTAAGTAGTAAATATAGTTGTTTGCCTATAATGCTTATAATCTATAATCTCCCTCCATGATTATGTATGAAAAGAAAGTTTACACTTCTTACAATATTATTATCAGGACCTCGACAAGCTAATATTGACATTGATGTGTATTTAGCCTTGTTGATTGATGATTTGAATAGGTTTTAGAATGATGGTGTGAAAGCTTGTGATGCATATAAGGGTGAAGATTTTACTCTCAAGGTTGTCTTACTGGGGATAATCAATAACCTCCCTACATACAAGAATTTGTCTGGGTTTTCCACTAAAAGATTTAAAGCGTGTCCTATTTCTGATGAGAAAATAAGTTGTTAGTTCTTAACACATGCTAGAACATTGAGTTATATGGGCTGTAGAAGTTTTTTACCTCGCAAATATATATACAGAAATTGTAAAAAAGTATTTAATGATTCTCAAGAATTTGAATTGGCCATACAATCTTTAACTGGAATAGAGATACTAGAAACGGGTTCTAAACTTGAATTTAGACTTGGAAAGATTAAAATAAATAATATCAATAAGAAAAGAAAAAGACGCAGTAATATGAAGGTTGTAAAAGCACTGAAGAGTTGTTGGAAGGAGAAATCAATATTCTTTGAGTTAGAATATTGGCAACATTTACTTCTGAGACATAACTTATATGTCATGTATGTAGAAAAGAACACATGTGATAGTATAATTGGAACCATATTAAATATTCTATGGAAGAGTAAAGATAGCATTAGTACCCGTATGGATCTTGTTGACATGGGTGTTCGAACAGAGTTAACTCCTAGAGTGGGGTGGAAGCGAACATATTTACCCCTTGTTTTCTTCATATTGAAAAAGGAAGAAAAACATCAATTATGTCTAAACATTAGTGGATATGAACAATTTGAAACTAATATGATTGTTATACACTAATACAACATCTGTTACCTATAGCAATCCGGTCTATAATGCCTAAAATGGTTCGATATGCAATCACCAGATTATACTTATATTTTAAAGGAATTTTTTCTAAGGTGGTTAATGTAACTAAGTTAGACGAAATACAACTTGAAGTTACTGTAACATTGTGCTTGTTCAAATAGTTTTTTCCTCCTATTTTTTTTTTATGTAATGATACATCTAACTGTACATTTGGTTAGAGAAGCACAGTTATATGGTCCAGTTCATTTGAGATGGATGTATTCATTTTAGAGATACATAAAAATTCTAAAAGGATATTTAGCAATCAAAGTCAGCTAGAAAGATGCATTGTAGAGTGTCATATCATAGAAGAAGTTATTGAGTTTTATTCTGAGTATTTAGTAAATATAGAAGCTATCAGATTGCCCACATTTTCAAATAGTAATAAAAGCATAAATGAAGTTGCCATGTGTACAGTTAAACAAAAATAACTAGACCAACCATATCGTACTGTGTTACAAAATATACTCGAAGTCCAACCTTTCATCGAGTAAGTTTTATTGTGAATTAGATTTTCATTGATTGAATGTTGAATTCTCTAATAATAATAGTTTACTTTGGGGATGATTTTCCAAAGGGAGCATATAAATTGGATCAAAATACAATTCTCAATGAAATTAAAAAGAGAGAAATGGATCCATGATCAATATCATCGAACTTTTATTAGTTGGTTTCATGAACAGATAATTCCAATTAGTTGTTATAAATAATAGTTTTATTTCAATTTTTTCTTTATTTTAGAGTATGAGTACTAATATGTTGGGTTTTCTAATTATTACTTTTACATTTTGAATAAATTGTAGTTGAAATTAATAAGGCAATACACAATGTATCCAATATATTGAAATGGTTATCACATGGACCATTGATAAGTGTATTTTACACTTATCTTTACTATCCTTTAGAGCTTAAGAATTGCTCAATTTTGTGCTCTTTTTACTTGTCTTGCTGTTTTTTATGCATATTTCTGGTGAGAGGTCATTGAGAGGAGAACTCTAGCTTTTTAAGTGAAACTTAGGCAAAACTAAAGCAATTTCGATCATTTGTGAGAAAAGACGGACGAACAAATATCTAAGTAGTGTTAGCAATGCCAGAATGGAAGAAGTTCAACAGAACTAGGTGTGGTCGTGCCAAATGTTCCAGAAAACTAGCGCTATGATGCTAGGAAGTATTGGTGCTGCAACACCATAGCACTGCTGTGCCACTTGTGTAGCACTATAGTGTCGTGACATCAACATTATAGTGCCGCAATGCCATCTCATAGGTATTATGGTGCGGCAGTGCCACATTACGAAGCTACAACCCCACCTATTCAACTGTCTTAGTACTATGGAGATAAATTATGGTGCAGACATGTTGTAGAATTTCGGGATCGTGGCTAGTTTGCCTCTTCTATATAAACTCTCTTATACTTATCTAATGAGAGCATGAGGGGGGATGAAAACCCTAGCTATCATGGGTTCCTAGAGCTATTTTTAAGGGAGAAACACCATCAAGGAAAGAGATTCACGGAGGAGGAATCAGATTAGGAAGCATCAAAATATTTTTCTTGTCTCTTATTCTTGTTTTTCATTTCCTTTATTTTTTGTAAATAAATATATATCATTGTTGTTGTATTTGTTTTGATTCATCTTGTCTGAACATAAGCTAAACTCTATTTTTAGGGAGGCAATCGAACTTCTAATGTAATCCAACTATTTGGTTTTTTTCTATTATTCTTGATATCCATAGTTGAATTGATTGTTTTATCTTGAGCTTAATACATCTATTTATTTGACCACTAAATAGATTGTTGTTGTGAAACCTATATAAACTTAGGATGGGAATTATAGGTTTGGACATAGATAAAATAACATAAGATCACCTAGTATATGGTGAGTTTGCATAGGATAGAAATATACCTATGTAACTTATGCAAATTTATGTGAGAATGACCAAACTTAATGAGTCTAATCAATTTATGCTAGGAGTAACGTACTACATTGTTAGACATTTTCACTTATATCTCAGAAAGGATTTTGTGAATACTTGAGAATTCTTGGTTGTCAATTCTACATAGATAATTATTGTATGAGGAAAACTAGTTGTTACAGGAGTTAAAGGGCAGATTGCATCCTTAAGTTCCTTTCTAAAAGTCTAAGAGCTATCCGTGGCTGTCTAATTTCGATTTCCTTTCTTGTCTTTTACATTGGTATTTACATTTTGATTCTTACACAAAACTATCAAATATTGTTGTTTGGATAAATTAGGAACTAGATTCGGTTAGTACTTAGTATTTGTAAATCAAGTACTCCTTGTTGGATCAGCACTCTATTACTCTATATTACTTGTTGCGACCGCATATACTTACAGTATTTGTGTGTTAGAAATAGATCAATAACCATCATTGGATATAATTAAATATGATACTTATCAAGTTTACAGTGTTTATTTAGCATAAGAGACTGTGATAACATAAGAACAACTCAAAATAGTAGGGTAAGTATTGTTGCAAAAACCACACAATTTTCAAGTTTTAAGGATAAAAACCTAATAGAGAGTGATATAGTGTACTATGATGTTATCAAGGGAATTTGGGAACTTGATTTTGTTACATTTCAGTTGCCAATATTTATGTGTCAATAGGTGGAGAGTAACCATGGGGTTAGAGAAGATGAGTTAGGCTTCACTTTAGTTGATCTAAACTAGATAAGTCACAAGAATGATACATTGATAATGACAATACAAGCAAAACAAGTATTTTACGTCAATGATCCACTTGATGCTCGATGGTCAATTGTTCTTGCAACTAAACCAAAAGAATATCAAAATTTAGGAGTTGAAGATGAGAACAAAATACTTGTTACTTATGAAACATTCTCAAAAGGAATTTCGATAGAAGCTTTGATAGAAGACGCTAATGAAAGTGATGTTACATATTAACGAGATGATGGCGAAGGTAGTTCGATTGATAATCAAAAAAAGAAACCAAAGAGGTACAAATCAAATAAGTTATATCTTTTTGTTTCATTTTTATATCTCAATGGATTGATGTTATGTTTTTTAAATATATTATCTCCTATGTTTACATACTTATTATTTTCTATCTTAATTTTTGATCTATATTTATGGCCTTATTATTTAATAGGTAATTATTGACATGGTAAATGAAGGTGAAGATAATATTTATCAATTTACACCATCACAAAGTCAAGGTGAAAGAAAATATAAAAAGAAACCAAGAAGAACAACTCAAATGAAAGAGTTAATTGAAAAAAGAATTGAGAACAAAAAAGAAGTTGTAATGCGGACAACCAACTGGAGTTGAAGATAAACATCTGGCGAGATCCCATAAACCATTTGTTGTAGCCTTATGGTTCGTTGCAAGATCCCAATTAACGTTGATAACTGGACGTTTGTACCAAAGGACTTAAAAGATGAGCCTTAGCATATAATATTCGTATGAACTTGAATCTTTCTATTTTATATTTATTTGAATATATATTTGGTATTAACATTATTTCTTTTACATTTTAGGAAACATTTGTATTGGACTATAAAACAAAAAAAGAAATTTTAAAAAGTTGTGAAAAAATATGAAGAGATTTTAAGTCTAGGATTACAAGTGCACTGATTTATGAGTATGGACATACTTGTCCAGAGTTATTAAAGCAAACTCCAGCATCATATGTACCATAGATTGAACCTAATATTTGGGATGAGTTTGTTAAGAAAGGACTAGTGCGGAATGGGAGAAAACTAGAAAAGTACAACAGAATAGATCAACGTAAAACAAATATCTATATTGCATGTCTTGGTTGGATTATGCTGGATTAGAATATAAGAATAAAAAAGAAGAGGGTCGATGTAGCATTGATAGATCTGAACTATGGAGTAGTGGACATGTTCCTAAAAAAAGAGGCCATACTGAGGAAATCAAAGTGATATTGATAGAATTATAAGTTGCTTATCACAATATATTGAATATATTATTTTGTAATTTTGTTAAAAGCATAGCATAGTCTAGTGTTCAAATTTTGTACATATTTTATAGGAAGATTATACTCAACAGTTCTAGGAGGAAAATCTCGAGATAGACAGTTCTAATGATATCTTAATAATAGCTTTAGATACTTATGAATATTCTAGATGTGTACGGGGAATGGGATCTCACGTTAGTGATAGACAATATTTTCATAAACCTGCTCCAACAAAGAAGCAACACCTATTTGATTTGAAGCAATAGCAAGATGAACAAACAAGCAAGATACAACAAATGCTTAAAGAATAAGAAGAACAGTTTAAAGCAGAAATTGCTAAGATTCAAGCAGGACAACAAAATAATATTGGTGATTCTATTGCAACTCTTTCACAGCCAGAAGTTCAAAGGAAAGAAGTGTAAGCACAAGTGATACATGTATAGCCAATAGTGGCGGTAGGAATATCTTCACGACTCAAAAAAGTATGTTTACACGAGCTTCTTTCTTATTTATTTATTAATTACTTTTATTTATAAATTATATTTGATTTTCAATATTGTAGAACCGACCATGCAAACTTGTAGTAGAGTCTCGTGATAACATAGTTACTTTAGGACACATACAAGAGTCAACCTCATCAACTATTACTGATGGAAAAAAATTGGGGAAGCATAATTTGTGTATAATTAGAGGCTGTTCTTAATGCTACAACCCTAATTCCTATTCCAAATCTAGATGATGATACAAGGTTAGTAGGTGATGCATTTGGATCACATCTTGTATATCCTAAGATGCTTATCATCTTTGAAGAAAATTTGGTACACAGACCCATTTTCCTAATAAATTCATGCTTTGTTGAATTCTATTATGAATTATTAACTTCTTTGTTAATATTTCATCATTTATTTGGATTTTAGGAGTTTAATGATATAAATAGGCAACAAACAAGGAATAATAAGTCTTCATAACCATAGCCACCTTAAACACAAGAAAGACTACATCTACAAAGAAAGAAATTCGAGTCTATTACACAAGTACAGTTTAGAATTGATAGTATACTAGCTTCTATAAGATTACTATTGAATATCATTCAAGGAGTGGATGAAGGTGTTGTTGTTGATGTTTCCTTTGATAAAGAAATGTTTAGAGAAGCTTTTCATTTGTCCGTGTTTAAAGAAGACAAAATTGAGTTTTGCACGTTACATTAGGTAAGAAGTTTATATTTTCATATATATAGCATTTCATATATATATATATATGTATGTATCTATAGTTTGCAATTATATAATATAACACTTGATTCACATTAATTTTATACTTGTAGGTATTTACACCGTTTACTGATCCAATATGGCTATTAAGATAAGTATATGTTCATGGATCCTAGTTTAGTTAATACAGAAGATGGTCCATGTGAGGATCGTGCTAAAAGTTTAGTAACCCAGATGTTATCCACAGAGAATGAACATCAATTTCTAACTACACCTTGGAATTATGGGCAAAATTTTAAACTTAACAAATTATCATATCATCTACTTTGGATATGAAGTTAATTGTTAGATTATTAATAATCTTTATCATCAATTTTATAAGTAGGGAATATTGGATGTTGTTTTTATTTATCCTCTCAAAGATTATGCATAGTTTCTTGATCCTTTCGGCTTAGCTCTCCGTGTGGAAATTAGTTTAACAATAATCGAGTAATTTCTCTAATAGTTATTTTGTTATAGTTCAATGTTTTATGGTATTTTTAGTTATAGTTGCTATTGCTATTCTTTTATTCTTGTATTTGTACATTTCTAATTTAAAGTATATTCAATATATATAATATAGAAAAAAGGAAGAAAGGAAGTCTAAATGGTCCGGTTTATAAGTTAATAAAGGTATTAACTTGAATCAATAACACTTGTTAGGTAGAAGATTAACTAAAATTACTTATGTTTACTTTATGCTTATGTATAGTGCCTAAAATAATCGACAAGTGTTGAGTGTAGATTCTACATATGTAAATTTATGAGAGAAGTCATTGAATAAGCCAATGTTAAATCATTTACCACAATGGTATATAACCATATATTTTATTAGTTCTCTTCTAATTTAGAGTTTAGTTGATTACTTTCCAACAAATAAGGTATTTGAATTTGTAGTTTAATAGACAAAATTTCTACACAAAGAATGATATCAATGGACTTCTTGAAGAGTAGGTCGAAGTACTAATACAATCTCTCATTTGAGGTTCTTAATCTTTGTTCATTTAAACTATGTAGTATTTGATGATCATGTTGGTTTGGCTTAGAAAACTAATGTTTATACTTAGTTTATAGACTATATGGATATAATCATAATCAAGTTATTATGTTAATTAAATGTTAATATGTAAATTTATATTTGTTGTCCATTTTATTTGAAATATTTGGTGTATGTAATGAATTTGGATTATATTTATAAAATTTCAGAGGGTAGTATAGACAAATATATTGAAAATACCCCTCGAAATATTTACCACGACGCTTATGGAATGCCTTAAAAGATAATGTCTATTAGTCAAGGCACTTTTTGAGTGCCTTGATATCTTTAGATACCAAGGCGTTTATAAGATGCTGTGAAAGGTACCGTGGAAAACCTTCCACAATGCCTATTAGGCGCCGTAGAAGGTTTTCCACAATGTCTTAGTAGCTAGGGCCTATTACGGCACTCGGAACCAAGACCTTTTTTGGAGCGCCGTGAAAAGCCTTTTACAGCACTTTAAGAGCACATTGAAAGACATTTTTTATTGTAATATCAATTCACAATAAAGCCTCTTTTAATACACATATTTGCAAAAGAAATTTATATTTTTAATTTATTTGCATGCTTGATTATATTGAATTGCATACTTAATTACGCTCAACATTATACTTGAAAAAAAAAAAACTATTTTGCAAGAAATTTTAAAAGTTAGGTTTTTATTAATTAGAATTCACTCTCAAAATTTCATTCCTCTAAAATTTTCTATATTATATATATATATATATATAGTTAAAGATGAAACCACGCTATTTCTTATGTTTTGGTACTTGTAGCAATAGTCTGGTAAAGGGTCAGCAATTTTTCACTTAAGGAGGCGAATCAGAATATGGTTAGAATTATACCTTTGACAGTGCAAGTTTTCTAAAATGTAGGTTTCAGGTACCCA
Source organism: Parasponia andersonii (assembly GCA_002914805.1). NCBI lineage: Eukaryota > Viridiplantae > Streptophyta > Magnoliopsida > Rosales > Cannabaceae > Trema > Trema andersonii. Next base: position 366,213 of record JXTB01000260.1, read on the forward strand.
AGAAATGTTTGACTATGGAGAAACATGAGATTCGTTCGCAAGTTTTGTTTTATTTTGTTCCCTTTTGTGGTGCTAGGTGCAGCCTTTTCGTGTTTATATATATATATATATTCATATATTCTTTCAGTAAAATATTGTACGAGAAGTACTAATATATTGTTAATAATAATTAGTTAATTATTATTATACTGTACGAGTGAGAGACGAAATGACGTATGGTTATTGTCGTAATCATTAAGCCTCCATTGATTTGTCATAGTTTTCCGATCTCTCCTTCATAGTCAATTATTCGTTTGTTGTCTCCCCATCGCCTGCCCCCCCTCCCCCTCCTTTCAAACAAAAAAAAGAAATAATTGCTCAAAACATGATTTTGGAGTTTATGTATGTATTTTGTGGAGTAAAACGTACTTATTTAATTATCACCTTTTAGACAATCACGTTTTGTAGAAATGAAGGGTCCTGAGGAGCAAGAAATATGAAATTATGATCAATAAAGCAATAATATCTATGAATATATAATACACAGCGGTCCTCAATCCAATCAAATTAAAATTTATAAAACCTTCTTATTGCTATCCAAGTTTTAAACTATTATAACGGCAGGAAAAATAAATCTCACCAAGAATTAGTCTAATCACTAAATTATTAATTCTATTATTTTTAGAATTTTTTTTCTATTTATAAAAGAAAACTAAAAATAAACACAAATAAATAAAATAACAAAAAATAATAAGATAGATTATTTTTTATATGTGAATAAGATAGAATAGATTAAAAAACTATTCTTTATCACTAAGCTATTAATCAAACCAATTATCAAATTTTATATTCAATCATTTATCAAAATTATCAACCATAGAAAGTACACAAAAGCTCGTGATAAGACAAATGATTTTGATAAATTAGCAACTTTTAGTATAATGCTGTTAATAATTTTTATGGCATTGAAAATTTACCGTAAAAAATTACTGCAAAAAATATGTGACATTCTCCATAATACCAATAATGTTTTTGAAATTATTTAAGATGCTGTAAAAATTACGCAAAAATAAAATAAATACCACTTCCAAAAAGGATACAATTTGCCAAATGAAAATTTCTTAATAATGTATTTTCATGACAATAATATATCCACAGTCAATCAATGAACAAATTGTCCTTCGAACTAAGCCACAAGGCCATACAACCCACAACCTAGGAAAAAAATACTACATGGTACGTGAATGTGGCCACTCCACCATTGACTCATCTCCAATTTGTGGCTTGCATTATTCTAATGCTGTTGAAAATACAAAATACTCTATGAAAATTCTGCACTAGTGATAAGGCAAAGTGGGACGAAATTCCACCAACTGCTGCCTTAACCTTACCACTCTCCAGATAAGGCTCCAGTTTCTCTAAAGTAGAAGCAGTTGAAGTGAGAGCAAAAGAGATTCGACCAACTGCCATCACAACCTTCCCTCCCTCCTTCGCCAAATTTTTACCCTGCTCGAATTGTCATATTTTCATATACAAAAGGATTTTGTCTTAAACCTGAAATTTCAGAAAGTTTCTAGCCATATAAAATGTAGAGTTGTGTAAATTTTAGAAAGCTTCTAGCTATAGTAAATGTATATAGTAAACGTATGATGTTATTTTTGTGACAAATATTAAAAAATGCCGCATTTCTAAAGAGTTTGTGTGGCATTTTTGCCGCAAAAAAATGCCACCAAAACTATAATTTTTAGTAGTTTGTCTTCGATTCATTTGTATTAATATATATCTTTTTGATTCAAAAAGTAATAATATATCGCTGCTAGCTGTTTGATACTAGTTTCTGAATCTTTATCTTTTCCCTTTTTTACATCTATGGTTATTTCGATCAAATGAAAAATATAGTCTCTGAATAAGTGGTGTATTATTATTATTTTTCGTTTTGAAGGAAATACTAAGTGGTGTATTAACCTTTAGAAAAAAATAAAAAACAAAAGTTGTGCTTTTAACACTAGTAGTCAACAAAGAACCTACCTAGCAAGCAATTGGGTCCGACGCATTGCCAGAAGGCGGAAATGGGTATTAGTAAGTCTGATCCGTTTTTCGATTAGACAAGTACGTACGTAATGCGGGACTCCGTTTTTCGATTATACAAGTATGTACGTAATGCGGGACTTTTTGTAGACTCAATACTGAAAATTTCGTTCAGGAAAGTCTGCCGCTAATTGCCTATATATAGTTATACAATATCTACAATTTGGCCATGGTCGTAGTCCCTTCCAGATGATTAATTTTGTTCATATTTTGGCCAAAATAAGTTATATTTTAACTAATTTGTATAAGTCAAAATATAAACTGTATTAGTCAAAATATGAATGAGATTAATATCGTCGACGAGATTGCATTCTTTTCCTTACAATTTATTACTAGTGTATATATATATATATATATATATATATATATAAAATTCAAGTTAACAACATAATCGTTTCACCCAACCTAACATAACCAAGAAAAGTCACTTTCACTGCTAAGAAAGGGATCAACGATATCACTTAAAGAACATCTTTTTCTAATGAAAGTGATATAGTTGAACTCCTATGTCAGTCGTTTAAAAGTGAAGTAATTGCAAGTTTTACCACGTTGTTTATATAAAGAGCGACATAGTTAGACTGTGTATCACGTTACTTCTACAGGAAGCGATCTAATATATTATTTTATTTAATGTCACATACATTTCTGCAAAAGCGACGTGATAGAAGCTTATCACAGCCATGTCATTTATTCGTACTCACAAAAAGTAATCCATCATGACGGCCCATTTAAAATCATCAATCCTACCAAATTGTCCCCTAGCCTCAATTAGAACAAACTCAAAATTTTCAATACGCTCTCATTGAAACTCTAACTATTTTGAATTTTTTGTATCTCTCTCTTCTTTTAGTTTCTTTTATTTTTGGGTCTTTAAAAATTTCTATAATAGTCCTTTTCAATCTTTTGGTCATTTTTTTTTAATTTATTAGTGCAGATTCTTGAGCTTTTAGACCATCATCGACAATGTTGGGACGTGAAAAGAGAGGCAAGGGTTTGGACAAGGGAGAAACGAAGCAAGATTGTAAGTTACTGCACAAAAACATCACAACGCCAAAAGGGTTTGGACAAGGGATCATAAAGCTAGAGGTTCGGTGTTTGGCTCATAGAGGTGGTGTGAAGTGTATTAGTGAACTAATCTTCAAGAAGACCTATGGGGTGCTTAAGATCTTCTTAGATAACATTATCCATGATGTTATGACCTACACTGGCCAAGCAAGTAGGGAAGAAGATGACTTTTACCGCATTACTTCTTAGAAAAGTGATGTTATATATTGTGATGCCCAAGCTTCTCACATACATAATAAGCTAATAATAAATATGTTCATATTGCATAACTGTCACGACCCAAAATCCGGGCTAGTGGCAGAAGGGGAATTTCACAAAGGTGGGAAGTTCCTTAATTTATTTAAAAAGTGTCAAAAGTTTTAGTTTTTATAAAAACGGTCCATTTAAATAAAATAATTGGAATTCCATCCCGTGAACCACTCCCACAGTTCGTAAACACCATCAAACATAAATTGAACAATTACTTAAAAATATGAAATTAATTACAAAACTCAGCATCATCATCATCCACCAAAAAGTCAAATACCAGAATGACATACATAAGTTTGCAGACAAAATAGAAGCAATAATCTTGGTTCAATGCTAACACAAAATTCAAATAGTCCAAAGACTACGGCAACAAACTCCTAGCATTACCAAGAGACGAACTGCAATCAGGATGACCTCTTACTCCTCCTGATCACCAAGATCGTACTGGACACCACCTGAGGAGGAAGGTAGGGAGGGTGAGCATACAATGCCCAGTAGGAAAATAGTTACCTCGGAGAAAAATAGTTCAGTGACAGGAATCTCCTGCATGGTTAGTTCAAATCCAAAACATACACACACGTATATATATATATATAATCCAAACCGGGAGCCAATATATATATAACAGTGTAATCAAAACCATCACTCCATATGCACATGACACAAATCAACCCATACCCATGAGCTCACATCCTCTCATCTGTGGAAACCCAGGATGATGGCACTAAGTGTACCTAACAGCCTGCCTGATACCTAAGCCCATACCCGGAGGGGACACCCATGTGTCGCCCACCAAACCTTGAGGGGCAACCAAATTGCCTACACCTGCCAAATGGGGAGGTAATCTGAAGTAACAAAACCTAGCGCAAGTTTACGGACTTTCACCGAAGGTGGGGCATGCAGTGCCACACTGTAAAACCCACGATGCTAACACGGTACTCATGTAAGATCCTATGACACGTGCAATACAGAACTGAAGTGTAAAAAAGCTACTGTACTTTGGTTTTTCAGTAAAACATGCATAATAGGATTTTATAGAAAAATGGGCAGCATAACGGCCCTATTTTTTATATACCCAAAATAACCTGCACAGAGAAAATTCTCAGAGTAGTATAGTATATATCATATATCCAGATTCCATCACATATAATTCAAATCATTAAAAACACACTTGTTCTTATATGCTGCAGAAAATAAGTTTTAACTCAAAAACGGTATAAAACGAAGGTAACTAAACCCCTACCTCAACAGAATAGCGACATCACGCTATTGAGTCCTTAAGGTGTCGTTGATGATCACCCAGAGGGTCGGGAACCAATTCCAAGCCATCGATCGTCCTCGTGCGAAAAACCAACTTTCTCACCGGAGCTTCAATTCCACAAACGGACTTCTTCACGGAATTCCTAGCACCCAAAATAGCTAGGTTAGACATACAACTTGTCCAATTCGGATCCGGGCCCACACCAGACAAGTGGCATTCAAAACGAGACAAAATCTCGACAGTCAGATCTCGATTTTTGTGCTGATCACCAAACCACACAATATATATATCAAACTTCTCCATTTTCCGAGTACATTCCAAAAATGCAGTCAAAAACATAATCCAACGGTCGGATCGAGAACAACAACCATAAACTTGAAATGACCAAAAATGGCAACTTTCAATCCGAGCAAAATGGAGTTGAGATATATATACCTTGATGATCCTTGCGACGATACGAATCTAACGGGACCAGTTTGAGGCTGAATGGTAGCCGGAATCGTCGTCAGTGATGGAAAAATCGAAATGGGTCAAAACGGCATCAATGGCTTTTTCCGCCGACACAGGCAGCGGCAGTAAGCGACGAGGGGCAGCGGAGCTTCGTGCCATCCTGTCGGAGGCTGGCCAGCTGGTTGGGGTGGCGGACAGTGGCCGAAGGCGGTCCTACGGTGGTGCGGCCGAGAGAGATCCGAGAGAGGAGAGAGAAAGAGATTTTCGAGGAGAGAGAGAAAGAGAAGAAGAGAGGGGATTGGTTGAGCAGGGCCACGTGGCCCAACCTTATAAGGCTGTGCAATTTTTCAAAAATTGCACATAAGTCCCCAAAATTTCAAATCTCTATCAATTTAGTCCCC
>JXTB01000260.1:377410-414132 GCA_002914805.1 Parasponia andersonii
GAGAGAGAGAGAAGAAGAGAGGGGATTGGTTGAGCAGGGCCACGTGGCCCAACCTTATAGGGCTGTGCAATTTTTCAAAAATTGCACATAAGTCCCTAAAATTTCAAATCTCTATCAATTTAGTCCCCTAAAATTTGCAATTTAGTCCATCGGAATAAAACTTTTGCAAATTAGTCCTCACAATATTTTATTCGGAAAATTGGTAAAATGTCCAAATTACCCTCGAAAATTCCGGGTTTTTACAATAACAGACATATCAAGTAACTAGTATCAATTTTATGATAAATTGCTCAATCCTTATTGTTAAATGTGTTTGATCTGTATTATTGTACTAATATTTATCAAAGAACTCCTATACAGTGGAAAGGATTTGTACCCTCAAAGAGAGAGCTTGGTGTGAGAAATGAACTAAGAATATATAATCATGAATACAATACAATATGCATATTTATGAAAATCATGCTTACTGATAATTTGGTCAAATGGTAGTTTTTGGTAAAATGTATCTTTTGAAGCCAAATTCACAATGCGTTTAACATATCAAATAGATTTTATCTAATATCTAGAATTCATTTATAGTATTTTCAAAAATATTGGTTCCAAGTAAGCAAGAGGTGGCATTCACTATACTGAATTGTATTTTATTGTACTAAGCTAGCTTAGATTCAGTTTAATCGTATAATTCTATTTTTATATATTCTAATAATTAGGCATTGATACATTATTTTTATTATTAATTAGAGTCTAAATGACTTATTTTTATGTTTAATGATTTATTATAGGACTAGGTTTTATGAAACTGTAATAAAGTTGTTCATATGGGATCATAAGTTAAAGTATAACTAGATTTGATCTTCTAAGCTAGTCTTCACCATTCTAGTCTATACTTGAGTGTATGGGAGTGACCAGCAATGTAGTAAGTAAGCCAAGATTGTTTTAAAACTAGACATATAAAAAATTAGGTGTGAAATACTGAAAGCACACCTCAAAATTTAAGTTATGTCTTTTCTTAGCTATTAAGTATTGCATTTGGACCAAATATAGTTATTTTCTTTCTCTTTCTCTCTAGCTATGACCTAAAACTTTCCAACCAGTGCCTAGCCTTCTCTTACTACTCTTTATTCATGTCCAAGAGTTTTCAAATGGTAGAACTTAAGTTGGAACTTTAGAAAGCAAGATAGGTCTAAACTAATCAAGGTAAATTCACTAGTTCTTCTCTATAGGTCTTATTTTCTAATTACAATTCTCCACTTGCTATAACTTAAGTAAGAGTTTTTCCAGGTCTTCTTGAGTCCCAAAGTCTATTTTTATACTTTTAAAATAAATTTGGTAGAAGTAGAAGGCAAGAACTCTAGCACAGGATCAAACTAGTCAAGGTGAGACCTATTTGTGATTTTGATTTTGTAGTTGATTTTTCTTATTGTAGCTCTTAAACCAAAGCTTTTATTTAATGAATAAAGGACTTAGGAAATTTTATATATTGCTGAAAATATAAAATTTAAGTGGAGGAATAAAGACAGACCTAAAGGCCCAAAGTTTGCTATTTATTGATTTATGTATTTTCATTGTTAGAATAAGTTATCCATACTTGTAATTTGATTTTATAAAATTGAAATGTATATTTCGTTGATCCCATTATATAAATATATTTGTTTGGTTGCTGGTTGTAACAATAAAATAGTGTAAAAGTGGTTTTAAACTTTGTCTAAACCGAAAAGAATTTAAGTACACTTAGGTTATTCTAAATGATCCTCTTCGATATGTATATATAGAAATTAGTTTGTCAATTATTATTATAGGTTTTATACCATTATTTAAAAGATGCTAAAATATCCTAAAAATAGGGAAAGTTTTGTCCAAATGTTTCTAAAACAAATGGTACCATTTAGAGAAAATGGACTAGTTTATACTAAGGAACTAGCGTTCATATTTAGATGATTTTGATCAGTTTTCAATCCTAGTTATTGGCAACAACGTATGTCAAATAGCTTTTATACTTTCGAGTTATTTTGCGATTAAGTTTCCTAATCTTTGTGAAAGTTATGATTTCAATCATCTGATCATTTTTCTTTAAATATTTTACTTTGTAGTGATTATTTTAATAATGAAACTCATATCAGTTCTTTTGCACAACTTGCCACAAAGGATACTAATCCTTTATACTATCTTTCCTATTAGACACAAGGTAAGTAAAGATTTATTTTAACTACATCACAAGGACACTAGTAAATACCAAATATTTTTCTATATATTTATGTGTATTTTATTAATCATATGTTATTCATATAGTTATTGTACAGTTCACGAAAGTCTTCAGTATGATTTTAGGGAAATAAAGTTTTTTATGCATTGGATTCAAAGTAGTACCACTAAACTAATTTTACGAGATATATTTTAAGTACATTGCTTAGTATATATATGTTGGGTATGTATGGATAACACGACGTCCTTTCTGCACAAGTGGGCGTAGCCTACTGACTGCTAGGAGTAAACATTATGCTAAGAGATATATGAGATGCATTACTTGGTCAATCTGCATTGGGTAGGTATGGTTCATATTGACCATATGTTTCCTTCCTACATAGGTAAGCCTGGCCTTCCGATTATTGTAATTTTGTAGTGTACTCAAGGGCCATATAAAGAAACATTTTCTAAAAAAAGTGCATCAAAATGAAAAGTTACGAAAGAAAGATTACAATAGAAATTTGAATAAAGTTTATGCATGAAACATGTTCACAAACATGTGCGATCTTTACTTACTAAGTGTTAACTCATTTAGTTCTTCTGATGTAGTTGAGGAGACATATGATATATAGAGTTACTAATTAACTAACATACTTTCTAGGAAAGTGACATGGTATTTCTACAAAAGCAACATGGTAAGACCCTAAAAACTGATAATTTGTCAGATATTTTATCCTACCATATTGCTTTCTATACAGACAATGTAGTAGACTAGTATACTACATCACACATTTCTACGTCACTTATGGAGTGACGTAGTTTTTGTACCATGTCATCCTATAAATGACGTTAAATTTTCTAGTGTTTCATCCTCTCCACTTTTGTTTCTAAGGTTATGTATTTTTGTCCTAGATTTTGTATTTCTATTTTCTTCTTTATCTTGTCTTCCTCGCAAGGGGTTAGAACATAAAATGACAAATTGAAATTATATAGGATAGATAAATTTATATTGTTATTATTTGCTAGAAATAATATATCATTTTCTTCGCAATCAGTTCCATCTTTTGCCATTCAAACACATAAATAGAAAACAAAAACCAAAGGGATCACACTTCAAATGGATTGAAATTAATGGAATGTAAATGTTAGGATATATTTGGCATAGTATTTGAATTCTATACCAAGCATGCCTCTATGATTTCAAAATTTTTTTTAATGAAATATTAAATTAGCAATAAATTTTAATCTTTTTCTTTCTTTTTTTTAAATGAGAGATTTTTTTTGGATAAAAAAAGCCTTTTAAAGGGAATAATATTAATAAGGATAATGCTAGTATCCCAAATAGTTTACCAAAGTTGTAATACCATCTCATATGGTATGTAAGTTATCCTAAGTCAATTTTTGAATAATATAAAATTCATTTGTGATAAATTTAAATACACCAATTGAATAGTGATTATAGATATTATCTGGGTCATATTGTACTAGCTTATGCACATTTAACTGCGGCATATTCATGCCATGTGTCATGCTAGCTTGGGCACGATCGCGTTATACTGACTTGGGCACCATTACTAATTGTGCGTTGCCATACTCAACCCATTACATGAGCATACCGGTGCTATGCCTATTTTGTGCCTGTGACTGATTTCTTTCCATAATTATGCCATTAACGTGCCATTATCATACTTGTTTATTTTCGTACCTAATTATTCTTGTTTGAAATTATACTATTACCGTTCCTATTTTTGGTATCGGGCTATATTATCCATAGTTAATCATACTCATTTATGATATTGTGATGCTTTCGTGTCTTTTCATGCTCGTTTTTTATGTTATGCTATTTTCGTACTAATTACACCCATTTCAGATACTATGTTATTTGTATATCTAATCGTGCTTGTTTTTCATTTTGTTATTTTTCTGTCTAACATTGCTCATTTTTTATATCATGTATGATTTCAAGCCTAATTATTTCAATTTTCAAACACTTTACTATTCATGTTCTATAATCCTACCCATCATTTATTTTTTTTCCAAATTTAGTTGCTTTAATACTATTAGATATATTTCTTTTTATGTAATTATATATTATAAATTGTTAATTATTATGTAATAGAAAGAAATTATTTTGAAAATTAAGATAATTTTTATAAAAAAAATAAATCTAAATTGAAATATTAGAGTCTATGTGAGAAATAATAATTAATTTAGAATTCTATAATTAAAGTATATTCCAGCTAAATTTGTCGTCTACTCAAATTATGTCATAATGTATAACTTAAAGGTTATGATTGGCACATACTTAAACTGCATTTTTCCATTTTAACATTTTAAGGATTTTCTTTCGAAGGTGACTTTTGCCTTAAATTCTTAATATATTTGAACTCTTTGTTCCAAATTTATTAATTTTTAAAACTTTTTACTTAAAAAAATTAGAAATTGATGTAATATTTATAATATATATTATTTTTACGTAGAAAATATTTTATTTTTTCTATTTTTTACATTTATTATACTAACATTATGCCTGAAAAAATAAGATATATTTAAAATAAGTACATTTTTGAAAACTAATGATTTTTATTAATCGTGCCTACAACACCTTTTATTCGTGCCTATATTGCCGCGTGTTGTGTCTGTGTCGTCTTTATCCAAGCACATATACTTATCATGTTGTGTTTGCCTAGGTACGGTTATTAATCATGTCGTACCTTACCCGATAATTACTAATCGTAGAGCTGGTAATTCATGTTATCATATCGTATTTAGGTCGACACGATAATAGTTCAACCCAAATATAACACGATTAATAAATTTGTCAAAAACTTAAACTCAAATACAATACGATTAATACTCGTCTAATATGATATGATAGATGTAACCTGTTTAATAAATATGTAATGTATTATATTATGATATATTTGATACGATTATTCAAAATTGATATGATTACTCTAATTTAACATGATTATACACTAATTAATTTAATATTGTAAATATAAATATATCTATAATTAATCAAAATCACATTTAAAACATTGAAATATCAATAGATGTGTCGCACTAGTGTTGTGTTGACATGATACAAAAATGACCTTTTAATTAAACAAGTTACACGAATCATTTTTGAGTTAAGTACGTTGCCTCAAAATCTATCTATTTATTATATGTGTTACACGTGTCAATCCAAAATTGACACGAAAATTAAATAAGCAGCCAAACTAGTTTATTTTATATTATTTTCAAGTCATATCATCATGTCGTGTAGAAAATTATTGACCCTAACTAATCGCGTCATACCACCTTATAATCGTATCATGTCCATGTCGGTCTATTTTGACACTACTAATAATGACAACTCACTTGCTATATATGTTAAAACAAATACTTTTGTAAACTAGTTAGGATAACTAGTATTATCTTAAAAATAAAAGTTAAAAAGCTTCAATTATAATAAAAACACAAAAGATCAATTTTAAACTCCTCAAAAAAAAGGCGAAAAATGGATCACAAATATAATAATAGAAAGAATTGTGAACTACCATAATTTACTCAAAAAAGAAGATAACAAGGACTACTAATAAGCAATTACTTTCACTCGCTACTGGTTTGCATTCTTGGAGAGTAAACTATGATTTTAATACCAAATACCTGATAGAAAAGAAAAAAGAATAACCTATTCGCACTATAAATCTAAATCAGAGAAAAAAAATTTCTGATTCAAGATTTAATATACGGAAATTAAAACTCACATAGATCAAAGATTAGGTAGTACAAAACCACAGAAATATGATACTACAATTAGATTTAAATCTAGACTCACTAGAAAATAAAAAGAAAAAAGAGACAAAAATCCTATACCTCAAATAGATCAAGAAAGACCGGGGATGAGAAGGAGAGGCCGAAGAAGGAAATCAAAATACTCCCTCTTCGACCTCTTGTAAGAGCAATAATAGGGTTTACTGAGAGAAAAAGAGAACGGAGGCTAGAATTTTTTAAGAGGAAGGGGGATATTTGAATTTAATAAGTGGGTAATTACTAATAGACTATGTCTGCAACAATAAAACATGGTCTGATAGTTGAAACTTTTGTAGTTGACCTTCCAGTGTGTTTTCTCATCAGTCCACTGTAATTTCTCACTAGCTAATTTTGTAGTTGACCACGTATATAGTGCGTTTTGTCATCCCAATTGGCAGTAATTTCTCACTAGCTAATATATTAATATCTTGATTAGGCCTGCAACATCAAGATTAGATTTAGGAGAGACACTTAATCAGTTGTTTAATTACGTTTGGCAAAGCTAATTGTGATCATATTGGGGATTATGTTTCCGAAAGCACATTAATTACTTATAATCATGTGCTTGATCTTCCCCACACGGGTGAATCAATGAACTGTAAAACATTTAGATTTACAAGTGATGATGGGTTTGAGCTATATTTGATAAAGAGAGTCCTGGAAGCACTCAATTACAGAAATTGTGGTCATCCTCGGTAATAAGTACATCCCAAGATATTTATTTATTAAGTTATTTTTGAGTGCACCCAAAGTTATTTAATATTATAGCACATTTCTAAAGTGCATGTGCTCATTTTGTCCAACGAGGGGTCTGATCTGTTGAAACCTTCTTCTTTCTGCTAGAGATAATTACAATCCTAATTCTAATTAATCGCCAATAGCATAGGGACCAAAGAAGCCTCCTTGTGGTAATTAGTTTCTCTATATATCATAAGGTTATATATACACGTATTGTCTCTAATTAGGCTTTCCTACAAGTTTGGAAAAAACAAATCTTACCAAATAAAAGCAAGTTGCTGAATCATGCAGTCTTAGAAAGATTAATATTTCTAGCTATGTTTTGGATTATAAGTATTGAGTCTCTTACTCAAAACCGTTTGACTACTAAGGGCTATCTTAATTATATTATTTTTATTCCAAAACCTGACCCCAAAGGAGGTTTTCGAAATGGTAACAAGACAACATGATAATTACTAATTTGTTTCTTTAAATAAGTGGAAATAACAGTACTTCATGGTTATTAAAAAAATCCAGAATCATGCGATTAATAGTGATATTATTTGGTTACTTCTTTGAAAAGCTGCCTAATTAAAATAGTAAATTAATCAATATGCGAACCTGTCTTTTCTGTCGAATTATTGAATAGGTCCAGATTTACCACACGTCATGAAACAATTTGATGGGATAGGCGCGCGCGATTAATTATGAGATATTGTAAAAGAAAAAAAATAATTGGAGGTAGAGAAAGTTGTACTTACAAGCTCACATCATTCTAGATGTTAAACATGTTTAAGAGACTAATATTACTATTGAACAACATATTAATCATTCGTTTTTGTCTTTCACCTTTTATAGAATTACAAAAAATAGAAAAATAAAAATATAAAAATATAAAAATTTAAATTTAAAAAATAAAAATATGCTTGACATCTAACCAAGTCATACTCGGTTGAAAATATAAAAATTAATCAAAGAAATAAACCAAGTTATACTTATAATCATCTTCCCAGTGATTTCCAAGCTAGTATTACTAGAGGTAACTTATCAGTAAGATATTGTTACTTATTCCAAGTATCATCTGCAGAATGCCATGCATGGCTTGACATTTTCAAACCTAAGAATTAATTACAACAAAACCATATTATGCTTACAAAAACGGAGAGAGAGAAATTTGACTTGGACAAGTTTCATCTCAATTTGCAGTCACTATATATGGAGTACAATTAACCCTCATTAATGCATGTACTCAAAGTTATTTGAACTAATTACCTTTGTTGGCCTCTAAATTGTTGAAGAAGTATCATTTGGTCTCTCAATTTCAAAACATTTTGTTTTGTTCTTTGGACTTTCAAATTGTTCTCCCTTTCAGTCCTTTTTATATTAATTAATATGAGCATGAAACAAAACCCTCTTTCCAAGTTTAGGGATAAATATATATATACACGTAAATTAATAATTGTACTATGATATTACTATCCCACCTTTAATTTAAAGAAATTTCAATAGAATTAGTAATTAAGTGATTACAGGCTAATAGAGATCAATTTTTAAACTGCTTAGAGAACAAAGTAAGACTTTTTTTAATAATACAGGGATTGAAGGAATAGTTAATATAAATAGTATTCAATTCATTTTACACAACTAAAGACAACATATTTCGAAAAAGAGAATTTACGCAACGCAACCTATGAAGTTTCTTATTTCATTACCAAATAAAAACCAACAAACACTGGAGAAACACATCAAGGAGAACTGAGAACAAGCCAATTAGGTATGGTAGTCTTCGTTTACCAAAAAATAGGTATGGTAGTCTTTAAAACATATATGCTATATAAACTTTAAGACGTACAAGTTATATAAAGTAATGTCTTTATTGTTCCCTTGATTTTACCGCTTCTCACAAATTTAACGAAAGAATGGTCCAATTATTGTTACAAAGATTTAAGGACACTCTTCCTTAAAAGTCCAAAATATATTTGGCATTCCCGACCGACACAGGACAGTACTAAATGCCTACTTCTAAGCTTTATGCTCCTCCCGTTATAGCATATATGAATTAAAAAAAAATTATTTAAAACGATATTTTTCATAAAATTTATAATAAATAATAATTATTAATTAAATCTCACTTTAAAATAAAATAGAAATTAAAAAAGAAAAAACAACTTTGTGATGTGGTCCCTATACGGCCCTACGGAATAATTTCGTGTGATCTCCAAATGCTTTGTCATCGTAGAATCTTTTGTTGACGCAACCCATAATTGTCATGGCCCTCTATTTCGTTGTAGCACCAACCATCTATTTCATTGTGGGACCCGCACATACTATATATACTTATAACTATGAGTATAAACAAGTGTGCATGTGTGAATATATACATCTATATATATATATATAGAGAGATTAAACGTTATAATTATTGAGACTGGTGGGTTGGAATTTAATCTCTCCTTGTGAAAAATGTTGAACAAGTGAGATAAAGCTTTCTTTATAGCAAAGGAGTGGAGATAGGCACTGTTTTAAGAATGGGCCATCGTTGCTGCAACAAACAGAAGGTAAAGAGAGGGCTGTGGTCACCTGAAGAAGATGACAAGCTCATTAGACACATTACCACCCATGGCCATGGCAGTTGGAGCGCTGTCCCAAAGCTTGCAGGTTCTCTCTCATTCTCTCAGTACTCATATTGATTTATTTATATACATTCATATACATGTTCCATTAATAATGGGTGCAGGACTACAGAGGTGTGGAAAGAGTTGTAGATTAAGATGGATAAACTATTTGAGACCTGACCTTAGGAAAGGTTCCTTCACAGAAGAAGAAGAACAGATCATAATTGATGTTCACAGAATTTTAGGCAATAGGTAATCAAAAAAAAAAAAATATGTTTTATAAATTTAGTAAACAATTAATTTCACTAAGCTTACTTCTAATAATCAATATATGATATAAATATATGTCTTTTAGTTAATTAGTACTATTGATGTTGTAAAAATCAACAGATGGGCACAAATAGCCAAGCATCTCCCTGGAAGAACAGATAATGAGGTGAAGAATTTCTGGAACTCATGCATTAAGAAAAAGCTAATGTCTCAAGGGTTAGATCCACAAACCCACAATTTGATGTCATCCTCACATCGTGAGATCAAAGGTCCCACAAATAAGAACATCACTTCCTTTGTCGTTTCTCAGAATCGTAATCATATCAAACAATCCACTTCATCCTCTATTTTCTCTGCGAATTCACATGAGACCATAACAAATAATTCTTCTAATATTTCATATCCACACAATAATAGTATTTTAACCCTACCTAATTCTCAAACCACGGCCATATCCACCTTCAATAATCAATATCAAAACCCAGGTAGTAGTAATAGAACTAGTACTATTGTTACTTCTACTTCAGGTGCTGCTTGGAACTTAAAGGCCCAAAACCCCTCTCAAAATGATCATATCACACCCAATATTACTTCACCTTATATTTCCTCTTTCTCTTTATCTGGGAATGTTCAAGACCTATCGAGGCCTGGTTTATGGGACGAGTTTGGCATTTTGGATTCGAGTTTCGATCTCTCTGAAGTACTGCCAAGAATAATATCGGAAGGAGAGCAGCAATCACTCCAGGGACAAAATCATGATCATGATCATCGGACTCTACAAGATCATGAGCAGGAGAAGATTTGGGAGATGGAAATCGATAAAGTCGGAAACTACTCCAACTTTGATCATGGGTTTATGGAATCAACACTTAATATCTCTGGAGTAATGTGTCACAATCTTGGCTCCATGGAATATGATCTTGCATGGAATTATTAGTTAATTAAATTAATTAGTCTTCGAAGCTCTTATTATATGTGTTATAGATTATAACTGAGTTTAATTCTTTTTAGTTTTCTTCCTTTGATTAATGTTTTCCTCCCCGTCAAGGCTTTCTATAATGTGTGTACTTGTACATATATATTTCTAATTATTATAATTGATTAGCTGGGCATTCAAGTACAACTAAAGCAGTAAAAGTTCTTTGTTTGTTAGTTTCAACAACTATATATTAGATGTGATACTATGGAAGTCTACCGAAGTTTCTTCTAAAGATTCGTCGCATTTTTGCATAAATATATTTACACATATATATGTAATGACTAAAGAGTATCTGTAAAATCCTAAATTTCTCAAGGGTAAACTGATCATTTCACAATAAAATTTTTAAAAATATATATATATATATATATATGTTATTCTCCCCCTCTTTCCCTCCCGACCCGTCTCTCTGGTGTCTTGGCCGAAGGAGGAGCAACCATCGCTAGCCGTCGTCTAGCCCCGCCACTCGTCGGTGAAGCTCTCCCATGCCACCTGTTGCCCGTGTTACCTATCCCCAATAGCCATTGGAAAGAATAGTCATCGGAATCGCCATTTGTGGCCGTAGAATGTTTTGAATTTTTTGTGCCGTTTTGGACCATTTCAAGTCGCGTTCTTAGGTTGGTTAAATCTATCTCGTCCAAAGGAACCATAAGGTATATATCTAACAACTCCATTTTTTCCGGATTAAAAGTTACCATTTTTGAGTGTTTTTTAGCTCGGGTTTGACTTTTGATCCGATAATTAGATTTTACTTTTAATATTATTTTTGGAATGTACTCGGAAAGTGGTGATGTTTGATATATCTATATATATATTAACTATGTTTGGTGATTGGCCCGAAAAATGATATCTAATGGCTTAGATTTTATTTCACTTTATGTACCACAGGTATTAGCCCGGACCCGAATTGATCGAATTATATGTCGAATCTAATTATTTTTGGTACTAAGACTTCAATGAAGAAGTCTGTTTATTCATTCGAAACTTCGTTGAGGAGTTAGTTTTTTCCAAGTGAGCGATCAAGGGCTTGGAATTGGTTTCTGACCCTCTGACTGATCCCCCAATGGTATTTTGAGAATCCCATAGCATGGTATCACTATTCTTGTGAGGTAGGGATTTAATTACATATATTTTACATCATTTTTTTCTTAAAACTTACTTTCTACAATATATGATGACAAATATGATTTTAAAATTATTTTGGATATATGTGATAGAATTGAATTATATGATATACATATATATAAATTGGATTACTTTGAGACTCTTTTGAGTGTAAGTTTTTCTTGGATATGTTAAAATAGAGCCGCTATACCGCCTATTTTTCTATAAATTATAATTAAACATTTTATTAAAAACCACAATATTACTTGAACTTAAAGAACTGCATAGCAATTTTTATATATCAGTTCAGAGTACATGTATCATCGGATCGTACATGAGTACCAGGTTAGCATTATGGGGTTTTTTATAGTATGGCGCTACAACCCCACTGATGGTGCAGAATCTGTGAACCCGTGCGGGATTTTTCTTTTGATTACCTCCCTATTTGACAGGCGAAGGCAATCTGATTGCCCCTCCAAGTTTGGTAGGCGACACATGGGCATTTCCTCTAGTTATGGGCTAAGTGTCAGGTAAGTTGTATGGCACACGTAGTGCCAACATCCTAGTTTCCATTAAGGAGAGGTGGTGAACTCGTAGGTATGGATAGATTTGTGTCATGTATTTGTGGACTGATTGATTTTTGGATATCGTGTTTCCAATATATATATATATATATGCATATACATATATGGACTATCTGCTTTGGAAATGGTTATATTTATGTGTATATATATGGTCTGTAAATATATTTTGGATTAAACTAACTATGCATGGATTCTCTATCACTAAAAAGGTTTTTAAATGAGGTAACTATTTCTCTACTTAGATTTCGAGCTCACCACTCCTACCTTCCCTCCTTTCAAGTGATTGTTGATAACTCTATAAAAATCGAGATATTTGGTATATTTTTGAGTCTTAGGATAGTTGTTTTAAAGGAACAAATTATCTAGTTTAGTTACTTTTCTTTATTTATTTTAGTCTGTGGTATTTCGGATATTTAAGATCTAATTTAGTCAATATCTATTTTATTTCTTTTAATTTTTAGTAGAAATACTGAAATCGGGACTTGAGTTCTGATGAATTTAAATGGCAGTATCTTAAAAGGAAGGCTGAACCTAAGTCAAGGCTGGAAGTAACTTTGCTGCAGTAACGCACTGGAGTAATACTGAACAGCAGAATTCTTTTTCCAGCTGGTATTTTTCATGTACAGCTAGTGTTGACAGCTAATATTAAATACTAGCTAAAAGAAAATGAAGCAACAGTGGTTCTCACTCATTTATTTGGTTGACACATGTGTTAGGGTGTCTCATCTACCTAATATAAAAGAAGAAATATACTGTAAGAAGAGAAAAAGGTGGTGGTAGCTCAAGAGAAGGAAAATATGTAGAAAAGAAATGAAAGAGAGAGGAAGTAGTATAAGAAAGAAAGGACGAAGAAGGAAGAGTACTAGCAGCAGTAGTGGGATCAAAATGACTATCATCCAGCTAGCACTTTCGTTACTTCTTTTAATCTTCTCATATTGAATTCTTTATTTTCCTTTCTTGAATGTTCTGAAATCGATGGAGTATTTTAAGCTGCTGTTGTTTAAATTTCAGACCATGAGCTAAGTTTCTTTAGCTGGGATATTGATGAATCTAAGGTTGTAATGAAGGATTAAATGTTGTTTTAAGTGTTTATAGTAATTTCCTCTTATTCATTCAAATGAGCTTCATTATTATTTCCTATTATTATTTGGCCACCAATATTTAGGATAAATAAACTGGGATTAATTCTGGAAAGGTTGATTTTAGTTGGATTTAACTTGAATGATGCATGTTTCAAGTGTCTCTCTAGTAGATCTTTAAATTAGTAACGATATAGGAATATATTGTTACCATGTATAACCCATTGAAAATTGATGCTATAAATGGAGAACTGGATCTGCTTAGGAATATGTTAAATCTAGTTTGAAGAACTTAAAACATAATAAATTCGGAAGATTATTATGTACAGATGGAATTTTTGGTTACTGGAGTGAATTTTGCCGTAAGCATTGCTGCAGCATTTGTACCCAGATTTGTAACTGAGGAGGATTTAATAATCCCAACTTAATATCTCTATTGATTTACAATCTTTTGTTTAGATCGTATTGTTTTATGTATGAAATTTACATTTTTATTTGCATCTATTAGTTCCTCTAAATTCTTAATTAGTTTGTTTGACATTTAGTTTTTCCAACTGATTTTGATAATCAATTCCCGTGGAGACGATACTCAACTTATTGCTATATTACTTATTCGGCACATGCACTTGCGTAGCAACTATAAAATAATCAACAAGTTTTTGGCGCCGTTGCTGGGAATTGAGAGTGAGAGCATGGTTGAACTCAATACCCCCAGATTCGGTGGCCACATAGAATAACTTGGCGGAGAAACTTTTTATAAAATATTCCCCACCAACTAAAAAAGCAAAGCTCCGAAATGATATTACTTCTTTTCAGTAGTTAGATGGGGAATCGTTATATGAATGGAATCCCTTATTGGATATAAATAGAGACATTTTATTATGGCCTCAATGCTCATACTCGGTCAATGGTGGATGCTTCGGCTAATGATGCTCTTCTTGCAAAGTCCTATAATGATGCTTATGAGATTTTGGAGCAAATGGCCAACAATAACTATCAATGGCCTACTGAAAGAGTTGCTGCAGGAAGGCATGTTGCTGGAATTCATGATGTTGATGCGGTCACAGCCTTGACAGCTCAAGTTTCATCGCTGTCCAATATCCTGAAATCTATAAATATAGCTGCTGGAGCAAATGCAGAGCACTTTGCTGCAGTTTCTTGTGTTTATTATTTTGAGGGATATTCATTTAACAGCTGCCCACTTAACCCTGCTTCAGTGTGTTATGTGGGGAACTATAATAAGAACAACAATTCGTTTTCAAACATTTACAACCAAGGATGGAGGTAGTAGCCTAAGTTTTCATGGAGCAACCAAGGAGCTACTTCATATACAACTCCAAATAGGCCAACCCATCCACCTGGTTTCCAACGTCAAATGCTACAACAACAACAATATCAAAAATAGCAATATCCAGAGCGATCTAGCTCTATAGAAGCTTTATTGAAGGAGTATATGGCGAAAAATGATAGTATAATTTAGAATTAGTCCGCAATAATTCAAAGCCAAGCAGCCTCACTCAGAAACTTGGAGAATCAAATGGGACAGTTAGCTAATGTCTTGAATAGCAGACCCCAAGGTTCTTTGCCAAGTGATACAGAAAATCCAAGGTGTGAGAGTAAAGAGCATTGCAAAGTGATCTTATTAAGGAGTTGGAAAGAGCTAAAAGGGCTTGAGCTAAGGCCTAAACAATCAAGAGAGCCCTCTTCAATCGAAGGAGAAAAGGAGTAGAAAATGTAATAAAGCAAACTACTGAAAAAGATAAATCTGCTACAGTATCAATATAGCAAGACTGCATATAAAAGTAGAATAACAAACCACCGCCACCTTTTCCTCAATGATTCCACATGCAGTAGCAAGATAAGTAATTTAACAAATTTTTACTTGTTTTGAAGTAGATGTTACTGGAAATTCTGAAAAATAAATTTTGAAAAATGATTTTACCGAAAACGATTTTTGTAGTTTTGGAGACAAATCAAGAAGGCAGCGGAATAAGTATTTTAAAATTTTTTTGAAATTTTGCAAAAGAAAAACGTAGGATCGTTGATCTAATATAAATCAATTCATGGATCTTGGTTTAGATAAAACCTGGAAGTGCTTTACAACCATTGAGCCTTCCCATCTATTTTCTAGTGCCCATTGAATGATCCGGTCTGTGGGCACATTCTTTATTCCCAACGAGAGATGAGCGAATGATCTAGAAGACGATCTTCCTTCTCCTTGAGTGCACGTCTACGACCATGAGTATCTCTCCCTTAGTGGCCATAAATGAACACAGGACTTATCCTGTGGTGGCTCGTCTCTCCCACTCTCTCTTTTTCTCTCTGTCACACAAAAATCACAGTAACTGTGCATGAGTGGTGTGTAGCATACTTAGAGTGGCTTAGGAGAACTTTTCTCTTAAGTATTTAAAGAGATGTAAACCCTAATGGGCTTATTGGGCTCAACTGACCATTCAATTAGTTATTGGCCTATGTGTGAGCTAAACGGAGGATCTTATGAATCCAAATAACCTAAGCTCCAATAGGCCAACTACCTATAATCATAATTAACTCTTAATTATGATTGGGCCTTGTCCACTAATATTGGGGCACTTCACGATAGGCCCAATATTGCACTCTTAGACTAAATGTCATATATTTTTTGTGAAACTAATTAACATTTTAATTAACTTAATTCATTTAGCATATACTATACCTGTAGATATACCCCCGTTGTAATGCCATACTAGTGAGGTTAAATTATCGTATTACCCCTCTAGTACATTTACCTTTGAATTGCCATTTTTCATCTAATGGATAATAATTGCCTATGGTGTTTGTAACTGCCCATACAAACACAGTCAAATTCACAAAGTGAATACCTGGCGCCTGGTTTTTTATTATGCAAGTCCGTGAAAATACTCAAAATGACATTATATGCATGGTGTCCAAATCATGAATGGCGTTCTCATCAATTCACAAATCTTATCTTCCAAGATATCAGAGTTCGAACCATATAATCAGAACTAGTCCTTTAGTAAGTCAAAAAGATAAAACTCATGAAAGCAAGTCCGACAATCACTAAGATTAAGGTAATCTTGCAATAGTGCTAGATTAGTGAAAGATAGAATATTGAGTTATGACACTTAACCTTAAATTCTATTTTCATTTGGTCGAGTTCAATGCACTTATAACTTTCTTATAACGCACTAGTTTTTCTATCCCAAGTCAGATACTTTGATGATTGGAGACTTCAACAATCCGGTTGAAATAGACAATATTACATTCTATGGCAAAATAAAGTATTCCATCTTTATTTGCAGAATGTAAACTTTTAATTTAGACATAATGAAATAAAGAATTTAGTCTCCTATATATGAACACTTCATATGAACAATTCTTTATTACTCATTATTTGTCATAGAAACTTTTAGATGTTTGCATAATAGAAAACATAAACATCAAGTGTATATAATTAGAACATAATAGAGAATTTATTAACTACAAATAGATAACACTTAAGTCCAATAAGAGTTGTTTAAAATTCCAAACAAAGAAACTATTTTCTAGGGAATATTCTCAAAAAAATTGCATTACAAAAGATCCAAAAAAGGAGCTTGAACCTAGACAGCAAGTATTATTGTTTAACTCCAGATTGAAGCTATTTCCTTGTAAATTGAAGTCCAGATGATCATGTCCGTTCAAAGTTACTAAGGTCTACTCATATGGTGCTATTGATTTGCTGGAGAAAAACTTAGGTCGCCAATTCAAGGTCAAGGGCCAGAGGTTGAAGCATTATTGGGGAGTAGAGTTTGACAAAGGGAAGACCTCGATCACTTTGCAAGAGCCATGAATGAGCAAGCAGTAAGGCTGACGACTCTATACTAAGTGCTGAGTGGGAGGCAGGCCACTACATAATCCTCATCTCCATTTCTTTTAATTCTTTTCGTCTTTTACTTTCTATTATATTTTTTTTTAATTTTAAGAGAAAAGAGAAGAACAATGAGGCGTATAACTTAACTTCTAAATTGTGGTTAATTCTTGTGCAGGGAAACATACTTATCAATAGAGACAAGTGGGAAAGAGGGAGCTCAAAAAGAATTTCTAGTATTACAATCCAGAGAGGAAAATTCCCAGGAAGTGATAGATTGCTGCAGCAACAAATGCAGTGTTGAAGAGATGCTGCAGCAACAGGTCTAGTTCCAAACTAAAAAACAAGGGTAATTTTTTTAAAAAAAAAACCCTAGGCCCACAAAATCCACCACGACAAAAACCTAACTTCTGCCTCTATCAACCCATCTCCTCTTACTTGATGGCACTGCAAGCCTTTTCGATTGGCATCTTCTTTTCAGCTATTCAAAAGGAAATAGTGATCTAGTGAGTTGCTTGCAAGGCTTCAAAAGTGGCAAAACTTGATTTGGAGGAGGCCAAAACCAGGTTTGAAGAGCATATCCAAAATCGCCCCTTGAGTACCAAGAAGGGTTCATATGGAACAATAATGAGCCACTGGGGCAGCCGCCGTTCATTACTGATGTCATTATACAACATAACTAGTAGCTCTTTTTTGTCCATCCTGAAGACCCGATTATGCCATTGGTCCGCGAATTCTATGCTAACTTGACTGATCCTGAGGAAGACACAGTGTATGTTAGAGGTGTTCAAGTTCCATGGAATGAGGAAGCCATCAATACTCTCTTTGGCTTAGGAAATCTAGTGGATGAACATTCTACATTCATTGAGGATGTTACAGAACCAGAATTGCTCATGGTGCTGGAGACGGTTGTTGCAACAGGGGTAGAATGGAACGTGTTATCCCATGGTGCATACACATGCCTTCGGAGCTTGCTGAACCTACCTACAAAAGTCTTGTACCATTTTCTGAAATCCTGTTTGTTGCCAACCACACACGGCAAAGTAGTTTGCAAGGATCGTACGCTACTCTTATACTCCATACTGACTGGTAAATCTATTAACGTGGGGCAGATGATTCATAGGGAAATTTGGGCATGTGTTGTGAGGAAATCAGGGGTGCTATTTTTTTCCGTCTTTAATTACCAGGCTGTGTCGTAATGCCCATGCTCCCTACCTAGTTAATGAAGAAAATTGCACAATACAGGCAAGAGTGATGCCATTGCCGTGGCCCGAATTGCCCAAGAAGGACCAGCTGATTCTTCCAATCCACCCTCATTAAGCAGACCTGTTGCAGCATCTAGCAGCAGCACAAATGGTGATATCCTTCAGTAGCTGAGCTCCCTGGAGTAGCAAGTGAGCTAACAAGAGGTCCAACAGTACCAGCTGATGTCAATGCTGCAATAGTCTCACAAGCAGCAACAGCAATACTAGGCGTATGCAAGGGAACAGGAAAATGCCCTAAGAAGTCTCTGTAGAAGAATTTCACAAAACCTATTCCAATTTTCCCTGCATTTCCAGAAGCAATACTCTAGGACTTGGATGATTAGGATATGATAGAATTTGATAAAGATGGGTCCAACGGAGCTGCGGAGTAACTGTGACAGAGAGTTTTCACCTCTTTACTTTTTCTTTCTTATTTCCTTATGTGTTTCTTTTATTTTGTATTGCAGTAGGGACACTGCTTGTTTTAAGTTTGGGGGTGTTGGTTTATCTATTTGATTATCTATCTTTTTATCTGATTTTATTTCTTTTGTGTGTTTAGTAGGTTGGTCCAATTGTTTTGTGTTGTTGTCTGGGAATTTCTGTTTGTGTTCTGTTGCTCTAGTGTGCTATAGCATTGTGATCTTATGAAACTTTCACTGCTTTAAATTTTTCAACTTATGAGATGAATTGCCATAAATTGAATATTGGAGATATTTGTTTTAGCTTGCTTTTATATGTAAAATTTCCCATTTTGCTTTGCACTAGAGCTATGGACTAGAGGCCTTTAGGAAATCTTAAGAAATATTGAATAATTATGAGAGCTTAAGGTCTAGAACTGATTTTGTGAATCTTTTGAAGTGAAATGTAGGAGACTAACCATAGAGGACTTAGTGTAGACATGATACATTGAAAGTAAAATAAGCTTAAGTTTGGGGGAGTTTAGCACAAAAAAAAAGTGTCATGAATAATGAATACTCCACTATTCTGAATTGCCTAGTAACCAAGGGAAACATGAGCTCTATGTGTACGTTTGCATCAAACAGTAGTTTGGAATATGAGTATGTTGTGCAACTCTGAAAGTGACTTTGCTGAGTAACCAGGTGCTTTCATCACCAATGTTGGTATTCAAGTAAAAAGGCATTGTGACATTGAGTGTTAAAAAAAATAGATATATATATGTATAAAAGAAAAAGGAAAAAAACAAGTAATAATAAAAGCAATCCCCAAATTAAGCTCAGTAGTGCAAATTTGTTAAAGCCTCATAAGTCTTAAGTGTTTGGTTGACTTGCATTAGTGGAGAAGGATCTACAAGATCAGCTTTTAGAACTAGAAAATTAGGCCCAATAATCATGTTTTGATATGACTTGAGTAATTCAGAGAATTCTAACCATAGTTTTCACACACACACTTAAGAGAAAATCACATGTGAAAGTAAGTTTGTAATGAATTGAACTAGTATTTGAGGAAGGGTGATTCTGATCAAACGATGAAGATTGAGAAGTAGAACAGAGAACTAAAGAATGATTTTCTTACTGTTAGTAAACTAGAACTCTTTTGTATCTTTTGCGTCTGTGTCATTTTTCTTTGTTTTGTCACTCGGGGATGAGTAACAATTCAAGTTTGGGGGTGTGATAATTCTATAAAAAAAGAGTTATTTGGTATGTTTTTGAGTCTTAGGATAGTTGTTTTAAAGGAACAAATTGTCTAGTTTAAGTGTTTTTCTTTATTTTATTTTTGTCTGTGGTATTTCTGATGTTTAAGATCTAATTTAGTCAATATTTATTTTATTTCTTTTAATTTTTAGTAGAAATGCTGAAATCGGGACTTGAGTTCTAATGAATTTAAATGACAGTATCTTGGAAGGAATGCTGAACTTAAGTCAATATAGGAAGTAACTTTGCTGTAGCAACACGCTGGAGCAATACTATACAGAAAAATTCTTTTTCTAGCTGACATTTTTCACGTACAGCTAGTGCTAATAGCTAATATTAAATACCAACTAAAACAAAATGAAGCAACAGTGATCCTTACTCCTTTATTTGGCTTACACGTGTATTAGGGTACATCATATACCAAATATAAGAGGAGAAATGTACTGTAAGAAGAGAAAAAAAGGTGGCAGCAGCTCAAGAGAAGGAAAATATATAGAAAAAGAATGAAAGAGAGGGAATAGTACAAGAAAGAAAGGATGAAGAAGGAGGAGTACTAGCAGTAGTAGTGGGATTGAAATCACTATCATCCAACTAGCACTTTCTTTACTTCTTTTAATCTTCTCTTATTGAATTCTTTATTTTCCTTTCTTGAATGTTCTAAAATCAATGGAGTATTTTAAGCTATTGTTGTTTAAATTTCATACTATGAGCTAAGTTTCTTTAGTTGGGATATTGATGAATCTAAGGTTATAATGAAGGATTAAATGTTGTTTTAAGTGTTTATGGTAATTTCCTCTTGTTCACTCAAGTGAGCTTCATTATTATTTCCTATTATTGTTTGGCTACCAATGTTTAGGATAAATAAATTACGATTAATTCTGTAAAGATTGATTTTAGTTCGATCTAACTGGAATGATGCATATTTCAAGTGTCTCTTTAGTAGATATTTGAATTAGTAACGATATAGGATTATATTATTACCATGTATAACCCATTGAAAATCGATGTTATAAATGGTGTATTGAGAACTTGATCTGCATAGGAATATGTTAAATCTGGTTTGAAGAACTTAAAATATAATAAATTCGAAAGATCATTATGTACAGATGGAATTTTCGGTTACTAGAGTGAATTTCGCCGTATGCATTACTGTAGCATTTGTACCCAAATTTGCAACCGAGGAGGATTCAATAATTCTAACTTAATATCTCTATTGATTTAGAATCTCTTCTTTAAATCGTATTATTTTATGTGTGGAATTTACATTTTTATTTGCATCTGTTAGTTCCTCTGAATTCTTAATTTAGCTAGTTTGACATTTAGTTTTCCAACTGATTTTGGTAATCAGTCCCTATGGAGATGATACTCAACTCATTACTATTTTACTTATTCGGCACGTGCACTTGCGTAGCAATTATAAAATAATCAACAATTGTTCATTCAAGTTAGTTGTCTCAATGGCTAAGTAAGTCACTTGACTTATGCTTATAGTCCTATTCCTCTTCAGTTGGTCCATATACCATTTCCTATTTTCTTCATGTTTAACTATTTAACCAAGTTTTTTTGTTTCTACTAAGTGAATATATGAGGATATGATTACTACTATTTGAGAATTTGGTGTATAAATGGGACATTATGGTTCCCAAAGATCATATTTTTAAAATTTTAAGTATTTAGAATTTTCACTAACTCAGTAATTAAATTGTTTAGATACTCAAACTCAAGATTTGTGAAATCCATTTAATCAACATTAAAGTTTTATCAAACCAAGTTTTTGTGTAGCTTAACTACATTTACTTGAATCTTTATCTGTGTTTCTTTCTTAATAAACTAAACTAAAGGTGGCCCCCCATTTTAAATAGAATTTCTAATTATTTGAGGAGTAGAATGAAAAATCCAAGTACTTGGTTTCTTCTGAAATTTTTGCAAAGTTTTTATTTATCTTTATTTACACTCAAAATTACTAAAAGTCATGGTTTTGAATTTCGATTGTAATAGAATTAGTATTAAAGCATAGGTTCAGATCCATCTGGAACTATGCTTGTATTAATTTTTTTTTTGTGTGCTTAATAATGTTTTAGAAATTATTTTAACAAATATCTCATACATCCCTTTGGAGCTACCTAGATAAGATACTTTTGCTCCTATTTATTCCAAGTCCTCTCCTAACACTTTCCAAAGTGAAATTTCAGTGTCCTTGGGATGTTAATTTTCCAAAAAGTTTAGTCTTAGAATGTCGGGTTAAAATAGGACTATTGAATTCCACTCTTAACAAAATCCCTCGCTTTGAATAGATGTTTGTTCTTATATTCTTCTATCCATTCAGATTGTAGGCTACATGAACCTCGTAGGTTCTAAAATAGTAATTCGGTGTCTTGCATCTTAGTTGTTGTGTTTTGACTTTCTTGTGGATTGTCTATATATTATCCCTCAGGTTATGTTATCATTCTTCTTTGTAGTACTTGATTGTGGTTGTAATTTTCTTAGGAAATTTTCCTTGTGATACACTGGTTTTGGTGTTTGTACTTTAACTAATATGGCTTGACTCTATTAGTATTTATGAGATTGAGATTTTATTTTATTGGAATTGATATCTTCGTGATCACTTGATTTGGATACATCATAACTTGGTCTTATATTTTACAGTTTGTATTGATGATATTTTTTACAAAGTATGCTCAATAATGAAGTGATTAGTTTAGTAATTTAGTATGTTGTTTAACTATAGCACTTGTTTTTCTCTAGTTTTATCAAGTTTGGTTATTATGGTTCTTTGAATGAGAATTCTTGGCCAGTTGAGAGTTTGGTTGGGTTAACATCCCCTGATTTTCCTCACATGTACGTAAGGGTATTTTTATAAATATTTAGTGAAATCGGGAGACATTACTTGACTTAGAACTGATAAAATAAGGTAAAATGTAAAACTTTTAGGAAGAAATAACAAAATTCCACTCATAATTATACATACTCCAGTACATACATATATACACCCTCTCAAAGTGGGCCTCTCATAAAATATACATAATAAACACACACAAAATAATTACAAAATCCTCTATTAGAAAACTACTACGTCAAAATGCTCATATACACAAGCCGCGGTCAGAAAGTCGGCGCTCCTCCTCCAACTCACATATCATCCGTACCTTCTGCAATATAAGAATATTAAGGAGTATAAAACTCAATAAGTAACATATGCAGATGTAGGGTGCACATTACAGAGAATAGATAATTATATGATTCAGATCTTGTGTATATTGCATTGCCTGACAAGACCGTGAATTGCATACTGAGCCACTCAGAGAACATATAACATATTATGAGCTATATGGAGGTCTCGAGCCCCATAAAATCCCCTCTGTGTACAGCAGAGGTCCACCTCATACCACCGTCAAAGTGTTCCCGTAGGAACCATAATGTCCCCGAGAGGACCAAAGTGTTCCCGAAGGAACCATATCATATATTTGGGCGTTGGCGTGCCACACCCTATTCATCAATACTTGTCAGACAATATAAATACATTATGTGTTCATATCTCATGCGAAACTAAACAATAATTATGTATATACACATATCCACATATTCTATATCCACAAATTCACAGAATAAAGAATTTCTTACATTGCAGGTGTGGCGTTACTTACCTCAATTCTGAGCTTTTACGTAATTTTCTTTTCTTATGTGGAATGCTCTTTGCTCTTGGTACAATTACTATGCTCCTATTATTATCCAAATAATATCTTTATGCATGTGGTACTATAAAATTTGTTTTAAACTTTACTTGAAAATAATTAGTTCCTGATATATTTCTTAGAAAATAGAGAACACCAAGAAATTAACTAATCAATAAACTTTACTAACTCAAAATTTGCAGATTAGTCTCGTACAACATATGAATATTATTTCAAGGGTTCATATGTATTACCAAGTCACAAATTAATAGCAGAAAATGGTTAAAAACCCTTTGGCATCTAAAATCAAATTAATCATTCATTTTATAAACAAACATAAAAGATACTAATTCTTAGGAATAGTTTAATTCCCAAACATCCAAGCAATATCACATCTGTGTGAATTTATAGAACTTTTCAACTTATTCCCACCAAGCATTTAAAACAAATAAGCATTTATAAAACAAACAAACCATTATCTTTTCATTATTACAATTGATGGGATAAAGGTTTTCTAGTTTCTACGAATGAGTCCTAGTTAGAAAATAATACAATACCTGTATAGTATTTAATATTTTCTCCACCAAGATCCAAAAATAATTTCACATATACTTGATTACACGATATGTATATATCAACATATATGTATGTATATAAAAAGTAAACTAATTAAATGCAATTACTAATACCAAATCTAGCAAAGCTCCAGTAAGTTTCATGATTTCAAAAAAATAAAATAAAACTTGAAAATTACATTTGTGTGGTAAAAAGAGCTTCCTCGTAGACATATAACTTACTCCTTCTAATTCATAAGCATACATATACAAATATACACTCATATAATCGAAAACCAAGAACTAATTACACACAATTCACGAAAAGAACAACAAGCATTATTTGAAAGTAGATACAACCAGAAGTTTACCTTAGAAATAAGTTAAGATAATTTTCCTATTCCGTTTTCGCACCGATACAATTTGGTTTATAGTCTCTAATTGTAATACATACTATTGAATAGACTTGAAGAGGAAGGAATGATAAAGAAAAGAGACTATCGGTGGGAAAAAAAACACATCCAATTACAACTTATAAATAATATCATGCCCATAGACTTTGCCGACAAACAAAGTTGGTTATTGTTTTTATTTTTATTATTATTGTTATTATTATTATTATTATTATTATTTACTGTATATATAAATATTTTTCAATTGTATTATGACGTATAATTAAAAAGAGTTCATGCAGAAATAAATATGCGGATAGAAAAAAATCTACTTACTAACTAAAGGATTTTCAAATGTACAAAATCAATAATATCACTAAAAACAAAAGCAAGCACTTAAACAACTTATCTAGTGAGGTATTTTCTAATTGAAGTATAAATAACAAGCAAACTGAGTTATAATTGCACTATATGTAGCATTATAAAAATAAATAATGTAATTGTAGCAAAATTAATACCCATCAACTAGTACCAAAGAGCATTTCCAAAGCATTCACTGCAAATTATCTTAAAACATAATAAAAGTTAATAATCATAGTAATTTAAAATTATAATTTAAAATAGTATGCAGACATGATACTAATATAAATGAAAATGCTATATAATTCTGTTATTATTAGCTCTTTTTTTTTTTAATTATGTGAGGAACTGAGTGTCATTAGGAAATTCGAGATATCACACAGTTGGTTTTAGAACTTTTGGAAATACCAAGCTGATAATTAACATTTTGAATGACGTAGACCTTTTGTGTTTGACCAAAGTGGAATGTTTGTTTTCGAAGAGTTCATGAATATTTTGAATTGAAGTATTGGTTAGGTGAAAGTATACACTTTTTTCAAAAGAAGTATTATTTTAAATTAATATATTACTTTGAGACTAAACTTTGCAAAGCCACCAATCTATTTATATATTAGTAAGATTTTGTTTTTCATTTGGAAGTGCTGATTTGGAAGTTCTCTAGACCAAGGTACTTCGTTTCTATTAACGTAAATGCATAAATCATACTTTTCAAGTTCCTTTTCTAATTCTGAACTTAGTGGATTACTAAGCATTTTCCAATCCCCACTTAATACTTGATTTGAGATCAAATGAATAAATTTGTAAATTGATTCATAGGTTTACTTGAAAAAAATGGATATAAGTTAGTTAAGAAATGTTTTGAATAAAACGTATTCACAAGTTTGACTAATTAGTAAATTTTGGTGTGTATTGAAACTGTTTTTCATGGGGGAAAATCTTTAGCTTCATGCACTGTTTGATTTATACCTATGATTTTCTCTACAATATATTGCCTAGAGAGTGGAAATTTATGTGATTGCTTGCGTTATAAAAATCCTTATTGGGTAAAAACATTTGAGTTAGAGTTTTGGTTTAGATTTTGTGGAGCTTGTCACTTGGACTTTATACATTCGATGTTTTAAATTTTCATGTTTCTTCTAAAATTTCTTCGATATAGTTTACCTTGTTGATAATGCATGGTCCTTTGGTATTTCTTGGATCGTTAAGTCATTATGATTCATGCTAACTTGATTTTTTACTGAGTGATAACAAAGTTGCATTAGATTATGTAGAACTTATTATAATTGGATTTTGGGAATAGTGTGATTAGTTTTGATCAGTCTCCCTAGTGGTGAAAAAACTAGGGAGGATAATGAAATTTAGATTTTCAATTTGATGAATGGTATTGAGTTACATGCTTTGATTTTATATTTGATAGATTTTGAGTTATACATATTAGAGTGTGATTTTCTTCTTGACAGTTCAATTGTAGCTTTCTAATTCATGGAGCCTATATGTATATTAAATAGATAGTTATACTTAGTATAAATCTCTATGAACTTTTAATGTATATTTTGAAGAATTAAGTGAGGATTGGCACTTATTTTACCTACCTTAAGAAAGTATTTGACAATGTTTAACACTTTAATATTTTATAAACTACCATTTTCTCTTATATATGCAAAAAAAAAAATATGTGAACTTTTAAAACTTTTGAGGATTACTTAGGACAATATTTTAGAAGTCTATAAAAACATCTCATTGTGTTTAGTTATGATTTGATATGAGACCAAACAATTTATTACTTTTGAAAGCAAACAATTTATTATCATTTTACCAAGTTAGTGCGGATTTCATAATAAATGTCTGTTTTGTTGGTTATATGGAACAAACTAGTGTCTTTTTCATGCACTCTCTATTGGTTTTAATAAGTGGCTATCATGTATCACTCAACTTTAAATTGATGCATGTGATTATTAGGGATTTTAATCATATATGCGTGGAATGAAATGTTTACTAAATGTTGATATTGAGTTGAATCTAAATCTCTTATTTTGTTCAAACTATTTACAACATAGGTAATGTTATATAACTAATAATAATTGGAATGAGATTACTCAGGTATTTTACCCTAAGAGTCATTGAACTATACTTTTATATTATAAGGAGATACTTAGAGCTCCGATTTGGTTTACCTTTGGCATGGGAAAAACTGTATTATGAACTTGTGTAGTATTCCTAGGCTCCAATACTTTTTACATTTAATGTTTTCAAAAATATTTTCAAGATTGTTTTAATTAAAATTGAAAAGAGATTGCATGAGAGACAGGCGTCACTCGAGGATGATACCAAATAGCCTATCATGTTAGAACCTTATTTTTGGGGTATTAAGTATCGATTTCAGTTATGTGAATATTTCTGGGACATTGGATTATGTCTATAGAGTTTTCTTTATATCAAGGACTAGTTGCTTTAGTTTTCTTTGATGAGGTTTTACACCAAATGAAAGAATTGAAATATTTTTGAAATTTCTCATGGTTTGGGTACTTGCATTTGGAAAATGGTTCTGAGCCATTAGACTCTCTTTGTCACCTTTGATCTCTAGACTAGTTTATCTTGAATGATGTGACACAAGAATCCTTGTTCTTTATTTTAAACTTTATTTGATTATGTTTTTTTCTTGAAAGGAGATTCATGTTAGAGTCATTGACTCAGGGATTGTCTAAGTCTAGAATCTAGCTATAGACAAATGGATATGTCTCAGGAGATTATTGATCTGATATGATCAGGGAGACACAATTCCTATATCTGACATTTAATTTGCTATTCTAGCATGGTGCCTTACAATTAGTGTTCAGAGTCATGTATTCTCAGCTTCTAGCTGTGGTTATCATCATTATCTTTTGATCACTTACATACTTAAGGTTGTCATTTACAACCTTAGGTGTTGAGATTCTTTTACCTATTGATGAACTATCTTATGATTTTGTATCTCTTCAAGCGCATCCTTATCCCATACCATTGCGTATATCAGTACGACAGTAGGATTTCGATGCCAAGTGAGGAGTGTCTGTTTCAAATGCTTCTTTTAACTAGCGTTCGACCTAATACTCCTAATTTCTGTAGTCAAGTATTCACTATACTTCCAGTGACTATTTTATACAAACTTGCTCATACTCTTAGATTATAGTTGAATTTTGAGACAATATTTCGTATAAGGAGGAGAGAATATAAAATCCCAAATTTCTCAACGGTAAATTGGTCATTTGACAATAATTGTTTTAAAAATTATATATGTATGCTATTCTCCCTCTCTTTTCTATCTCCCTTTCGACCCATTTCTCTCACATCTCGGCCGAAGGAGGAGTAGCCACTATCAACTGTTGTCTAGCCCTGCCTCCTATTAGGAAGGCTCCCCCATGCCATCTACAGCCTACATTGCTTGTCGTCAGTAGCTACTAGAAAACATAGTCGCCAAAAATGCCATTTTTGACTGTCGATTGTTTTGAATTTTCAGTGTCATTTGGATCTATTTCAAGCGACATTCTTGGGCTCATTAGATTCATCTTATTGACTTGGCCCATAAGGTATATAGATCTCACGATCCCATTTTGTCTAGATTAAAAATTACTATTTTTGAGAACGAATTTGACTTTTGATCCAAACATTAGATTTTGTTTTCAATGTCATTTTTGGAATGCACTCAGAAAATGGTGAAGTTTGATATATACTAACTATGTTTGGTGACCTGCACAAAAAATGATATATAACAGCTTAGATTTTATCTTGTCTTGTATGCCACCAATCTGGTGCCAGCTAGGAACTGAATTAGTTGAATTATATATCAGATCTACCTATTTTGGGTTTTAAGAGTTTAGTGTAGAGGTTTGTTTGTTGAATCGAAGCTTTGTTAAGAAGATGGATTTTCCCAAATGAGCGATCGAGAGCTTAGAATTGGTTTTCGACCCTCTGAGCGATTGCCCAATGGCACCTTGAGGATCTACTAGCATGGTATCACTACTTTAGTGAGGTAGGGATTCAGTTACTTCTATTTTACATCATTTTTTATTAAAACTTACATTCTTCAATATATGATCGCAAATATGATTTTATAATTATTTTAGATATATATGATAGAATTGAATCATATGATATATATATTAGATTGCTTTGGGATTTTTCTGAGTGTACATTATTTTTGGATATGTTAAAATAGGGTCATTATGCTACCTATTTTTCTATAAATTATAATTAACTATTTTATTAAAAACCACAGTGTCACTTGAACTTAAATTACTGCATGGCTATTTTTATATATCATTTCAGAGTATGTGTAATAGGATCACACATGAGTATCAGGTTAGCGTCATGGGGATTTTTATAGTGTGGCGATATGGCCCCACTGACGGTGTAGAGTCCATGAACCTGTGTGAGCTTTCTTTTCCTGATTACCTCTCATTTAGCAGGCATAGGCAACACGGTTGCCTCTCCAGGCTTAGTAGGTGACACATAGATATCCCTTCTGGTTATGGGCTAGCTATCTAGCAGGTTATATAGCACACATGGTGCTAACATCTTGGTTTCTATCGATAACAAGCAGTGAATTCATGGGTATGGGTGGATTTCAGTCATGTATTTGTGGATTGATTGATTTTTTGATTTCATATTTTCCTATATATATATATGTATATACATATACAGACTATAAGCTTTGAAAATGGTTATATCTATGTGTATATATATGGTTTGCAAAAGTGTTTTTGATTAAACTAACAATACATGGATTCTCCATCATTAAAAAGGTCTTTATGTGAGGTAACTGTTTCTCTACCGAGCTTTTGACCTCATCCCTCTTACTTTCCCCCCTTTCGGGTGACTGTTTATTCAAGTCAATTGTCTCAATGGCTATGTAAGTTGCTTAGCTTACACTTGCATTCCTATTTCTCTTCAGTTGGTCCTTATACCTTGTCCCATTTTTTTCATATCTAACTAATTAACCAAGTTTGTTGTTTCTGCTAAGTGAATATATGAGGATGTAATTACTACTACTTAAGGATTTGGTGTATACATGGGATACTATGGTTTCCAAAGAGCATATTCTCAAAATATTAAGTATTTGGAATTTTGACTAACTCTGAAATCAAAGAATGGTCTAGGCTGTGTTCTGATGCAAAATGGTAAGGTTATTGCCTATGCTTCTAGGCAACTAAAAGAATACTACCGCTGCTATGACTTTGTAATGTACTCAAGGGCTCTATAAAGAAATGTTTCTAAGAAAAGTGCATCAAAATGAAAAGTTATGAAAGAAATAGTACAATGGGAATTTCAATAAAGTTTATGCATGAAATATGTTCACGAGTATGCATGATTTTTACTTACAGAGCATTAGATCATTTAGTTCCTGTGATATATGTGATGATGTTTTTGATTTATAGAGTTCCTGGTTGGCTAGCACGCTTTTTTTATCGCTATGATCATACGGTGTATACGAGCTTGACTTGTGGGTGACGTTTTCTTTGTATTTTGATATTTTGGTATGATGTAAATTTTACTACGGATGGCAAGATAAATAGATAAGGACTTTTTGGTTGTACAGTTTGTAAAGACACTTTCAGAAAGTAATGCCACACAGGTTCTTTTGTTTTAGAGTTTAAAAAGTTGAAATTGTCCCAAAGTTTTGAGTAAAACTAAAGTCATGGTTTATAAGAGAGTAATGCATCCTATTTTAACCTAAATAGTGGTATAGTTAAGCTAGGAGGCATTATAGATGTGGTATCAGAGCGGAGGTTTAGTCGTTTCTAAAGACTACCTACATATGTATGATCATGTGACAGAAAACTCAGTCAACCAATAAGTCTAATTAATTGCATACGTGCATTTTATTTTATTATATAAATTTGATGCACACATTATTATTGGCTATTATGTTTGTTTGTAAGTAAAGGACCATTGTACAAGAAATTATGCCAAGGGGTAGAGGTCAGACTAGCCACCTAAGGGTTATCAAGATAATGACAAAGTTACTACTATATATCGATTGGCTGAATTAGTAGAGAAATAAGCTCAACAGATAGAGCTTATAGAACAAGATCAAAGGAGAGATGAACAACTACCAGTAGAAGTTATGGCTAGACAAGAAAATCGTGAACCAACTTCTGAAAGGTTTAGGAAGAATAAACCTCTAGTTTTTAAAGGTGAAACCGATCTATTATTAGCTGAGGAGTGGATTCGGAGTTTGGAGGGTATCTTTGATTATATAAGAATCCCTGAAGAAGAGAAAGTATCTTGTGCTCCTTATATGTTCCAAATGGATGCCAAGCATTGGTGGGATTCAATAAAGTCAATCACTGATGTTAGCAGTTTGACTTGGGAGAGATTCAAGGAAATCTTTTACAGGAAATACTTTGGTGAAGCTCATCGACTTGCAAAGGCAATTGAGTTTACTAATTTGAGGCAAGGTGGCATGCCTGTGTGTGATTATATAAGGAAATTTGATGAACTATCCCACTTTACTCCTCATATGGTGAGTACTAACGAGTTGAAAGTAAACCAGTTTGTACAAGGGCTCAAAGTAGAGATATATAAGGATATTAAAATGTCTATAGGAAAAGGTATACCTTACACAAAAGTTGCAGAGAAAGCCCTTGAAGCTGAAGAAGCTGAACTGAAGGTGGTAAAGGTACTAGAAATTAGAAGAAATATAAATATGGCAAGGAGAAATGCAAATTTCGGAAAAGGTACTCAATCAGGTTTGATGGCAGCAAAAGGAAATTTCCACAGGGTCAGGGACAAAGACAAAATCCTTCAAAGCACCCAGTAATAAGTCAAAAAATACAATCTACTCCAACTCAGAAAGTTACATGTCCCAAATGTGGAAAACCTCATAAAGGTTAATGCCTTTTTAGTAGTAGAGCATGTTATACCTGTGGCAAGACAGGTCACTATTCTAGAGACTATCCCTCCACCTCTGGTGAACAAAAGAAAGTTTCAGCTCGTGTATTTACCATGACTGCGATAAATGCTGAGGCTGATCCATCAGTTGTAGTAGGTGAGATCTCTATCTTTGATATCTTCGCAAATACATTAATAGATTCAGGAGCTACATATTCATTTGCATCACCAGCATATGTGAGAACATTGGACAGATCACCTGAAACATTAAATTTAAGATACTGTGTAACTATTCCATCTGGGACAGTACTATATTCTGGTCAAGTTTTGAGAGCGTGTCCAATGCAGATAGATGGTAGAGAGATGTGGGTCGACTTAATAGTGTTGGATATGAAGGATTTTGAGGTGATTTTGGATATGGATTGGCTATCTAAGTACCATGCTAGCATTGATTATAATGGTAGGAGAGTAGTATTTCAGCCATCTGGTGAAGAGGAGTTTACTTTCCTTGGGTCTTCTAGGAAGAAAATGGTACTAGTTATTTCAATAATAAAAGTGAGGAAGATACTTGAGAAAGGATGTACTGGTTATCTGGCAAATGTAATGGATACTAGAGAAGAACTTAGGACGAAGCCATAGGAAGTACCAGTAGTTAATGAATTTCTAGAGGTATTCCGAGAAGATTTACCGGGATTACCACCTGATAGAGAGATAGAGTCTGCTATTAACTTGCTACCTGACACTGCTCCTATTTCTAAAGCACCATATAGAATGGCTCCAGCAGAGTTGAAGGAATTAAAGGTAAAATTACAGGAGCTTTTGGACAAGGATTTCATACGTCCAAGCTTTTCAACATGGGGTGCTCCAGTGTTATTTGTAAAGAAGAAAGATGGAACTATGAGGCTCTGTATTGATTATAGAGAATTAAATAAGGTTACAATCGAGAATAAATATCCTCTCCCTAGAATTGATGATTTGTTCGATCAGTTACAAGGTGCTTCAGTATTTTCCAAGATCGATTTAAGATCGAGATACCATCAACTAAAGATTAAGGAAGAAGATATTCCTAAGACAACTTTTAGGACGAGATATGGATACTATGAGTTTTTAGTGATGCCATTCGGTTTAACTAATGCTCCAGCTACTTTTATGGATATGATGAACAAAGTATTTAAGGATTTCTTAGATAGTTTCGTTATAGTGTTCATTGATGATATTTTGTTCTACTCATGCTCAAGGGAGGAGCACATGGAGCATTTGAGAACAATTTTGAGGATCCTAAAAGAAAAGCAGTTGTATGCAAAGTTTAAGAAGTGTGAGTTTTGGTTGGAGGAAGTTATTTTCCTTGGTCATGTAGTGTTGGAAATGGTATTTCTGTGGATCCAACAAAGGTTGAAGCTGTAAGTAATTGGTCAAGACCCATAAATATTTCAAAGATTTGTAGTTTCTTGGGATTAGCTAGTTATTATAGAAGGTTTGTGAAAGGATTTTCTAAGTTGGCTTTTCCATTAACTCAGTTGACTAGAAAGAATGTGAAATTTCATTGGGATGATAATTATGAAAAGAGTTTCCAAGAGTTAAAGAATCATTTGTTCACAGTCCCTATATTTTCTATACCCACTGGATCAGGAGGATTTGTTGTTTATAGTGACGCTTCAAAGAATGGTCTAGGCTGTGTTCTGATGCAAAATGGTAAGGTTATCGCCTATGCTTCACAAATATATTAATAGATTCAGAACCTTGAGAAATCATCAATTATTAAGATTTAGCAGGATACTACTGCTGTTTTGTGCAAGATTTTTTGAGGATCACCTTGCCTTTGACAAAGTTAACCAGGAAGGATGTCAAGTTTGTTTAGGAACATGAAAGTGAAGAAGCTTTTGCCAGGTTGAAGCAAAGTTTGACCATTGCACCAGTTCTTACTATTCCTAATAATAGCAAACCTTATGTGGTGTATACTGATGCTTCAAAGATGGGTTTGGAATGTGTCTTGATAAAGAATGGTCAGGTTGTGTCTTATGCTTCTCGTCAGTTGAAGCCACATGAGAAGAACTATCCCACCCATGATTTCGAGCTTCTAGCAGTGATCTTTGCTTTGAAGATTTGGTAATGTTACTAATATGGTGTGAAGTTTGACATATTCTCTGATCATAAGAGTTTGAAGTATATCTTTACTCAGAAGGATCTGAACTTGAGACAGCGAAGATGGGTTGAGTCTATGGAGGATTATAACTTCGAGCTATAATATCATCTTGTTAAGTCTAATGTTATAGCTGATGCACTGAGTAGGAATCCACATGGGGCACTAGCTGCACTGGTGTTTGAAGATTGGAGGAACTCAGTTGCGATTGGTGACTACAACTTGCAGTACTTTGAGAATGAAGGGGTTTCTTGCCTAAGCAACATTATGATTTCAGCATCACTTCTCCAGACTGTTCAACGGAGTTAGTGGCAAGACAAGGAGTTGAGGATAATCTCGAACTGGCTTCAGAATAGTGAATAGTTAGATGGTTGGAGCACTAACAGAGATGGGTTTTTACTTTTCAATGGGAAGTTGGTTGTAGCTAATGACCCTAATTTTCGAGAAACCATTCTAACTAAGGCTCACAAATCAAGGTTCGCCACACATCTGGATAGTGATAAGATGTACCGAGACTTAAAGAAGCAGTATTAGTGGAAAGGAATAAAGAAGTATGTAGCTACCTTTGTGGCTAAGTATTTGACTTATCAGCAAGTCAAGGCTAAATACCAGAGGCCAGCTGGGTTACTTTAGCCGTTGCCAATTTCAGAATGGAAGTGGAATAAGATCATGATGGACTTCGTGATCTGTTTGCCAAAGACCTTGAGGAAGAGTGCTTACTTTATACCGATCTGGATGGACTACTCACTTACTAAGCTCAGTAGACTGTATGTGGAGAACATCATACACTTGCATGGTGTGCCTTCAAGCATAGTCTCTGACAGAGATCCAAGATTCACTTCTAAGTTTTGGAGAGCCTTGTACAAAGCATTGGGTATGCAATTGGATATCAGTATAACTCACCATCCAGAGATAGATGGTCAGTTTGAAATGATCATTCAAATTCTTGAGGACATGCTACATTGTTGCATACTAGACTTTGGTGAGAACTAAGATGATCATCTTCCTTTGGTGGAATTTGCTTACAACAATAGTTACTAGACCAACGTAGGTCTGGCTTCATATGAAGTGTTATATAGGAGGCCGTGTAGGTCGCCTTTGTGTTAGGCAGAGCCTAAAATACGTGTTACTCTTGGACCTGAACTGATTGAGGAGACTACTGAGAAAATCAAGGATATTCGGGAAAGACTCAAGGAAATTCAGAGTTTCCAGAAGAGTTATGCTGACCCGAATAAGCATGAGATAGAGTTCTATACTAGTGATTCCGTATTCTTGAAAGTGACTCCAAGGCATGGTGTGACAAGATTTGGGATTAAGGGTAAGCTAGCTCCAAGGTATATTGGTCCCTTTGAGATTACTAAGAGAATTAGACAAGTGGCATATTGCTTGAATCTATCTGCATAGTTGGGTCACATGCATAACGTGTTTCACTTGAAGAAGTACAAGCCGGACCCATCTCACGTTATTCAGTACATGCATGTAGCGATCCAAGAAGATGTATCCTATGAAGAGCAGTCTATTCATTTGTTGGCTGGAGAGCTGAAAGTGCTTCGCAATAGAGTGATTCCACTTATCAAGGTGCTTTGGTAACATCATAAAGAAGACAAGGTTACTTGAGAACTTGAGACGAAGGTGTACGAGAAGTACCCTCACTTGTTTAACCTTCAGTAAGAAGTTGTATTGTGATGTAACCTTGATTTGTATTTTGAATTTCAGGACAAAATTCTTTTAAGGAGGGGAGAATGTAAAAACCTGGATTTTTGGGAGGATAATTTGGACATTTTACAAAGTTTTTGGATATTACAATGGAGGGATTAATTTGCAACAAATTTGTATAGAAGGACTAAATTGCAGATTATAGGGGACTGAATGGATAGATATTTAGCAACCGGGGACTATAGTGCAAATTTTTAGAGAATTAGCACTGTCCCCTACTTACCCACATGGGCTCTCTCTCCCATTCACTTTCTCTCTCTCTTCTCTCACTCTTTTCCCCGACGACCCCCCTTCGCTCTCTCTCTGCTCATTCTCGGCTGAAGGACTTAAAAGGGCCGCGCTGCCGCCCAAGTTTGTCACATCCCCTAATTTAGGTATGCCCTAAAGCAAGAAAATATTTAATTTCTGTATTCATCTTGTAAAATAAAATGGAAAAAAGATCCGGTAATAATTTTTTTTGAAATAAAAAGAAATATTTAAACTAAAAAAAACAACCTCTCATTAAAACATCGAAAACAAAAACTTAATACTCAAAATAACTTATGAAATAAAAACACTTAATTTTAATCCAAAAGCCAAATACAAGAAAATAAAACTTAAAGTCAATTAAAAACGTCCTAATGCCATTTAGGGATTCCACCGCTGCCGCCAGCCAACCTCCAAGAATTTATTGCTCATCTGAAAATTTTAAAAAAATGGTATGAACTTGTGCCCAGTAAGTAAATCTCATGCATGCAATGAATGTCGTGTTTTATGAATAATGCATTTTAAGAATCATAACTGTGAAAACCCTTCTTTGAATAACATCTTAATCATAAACGTTACTATTTCATAAAACTTTTGGTGTGCTGTCGCAGGCAACCAAAAATAAAACCTATACTTCTAAAAATATATGTAGTAGTGCGAGTAAGGATCGTTCCCACAGAGAGTATCTAGTCTG